>CAWUFW010016635.1:0-299961 GCA_963921515.1 Calotriton arnoldi | reverse complement strand
CGATTATACTATATCTTTCTTTCTAAATCTTTAACTCAAAACCTCATCTCTTCCTCCATTGAACCTATTGTTATTTCTGATCATGCCCCGGTTGTTGCTGATTTTGAATTGCTCCGTCCGCAGCCCAGGTCCTCTCAATGGCGTTTTAATAACTCTCTTCTACAGGATCCACTTTTTCTGCCTCATTTGTCTCCTTTGCTGATGAATTTTTCTGTTAAATAGTGACCCGAACTTTTCTTCTCCTTTATTGTGGAACAGTTTTAAAGCCACAGCTCACTGCTTTATTATAGATTTAGGGGTCGATTCCGATTCGGGCCGGAAAACGTACCGACCGACTCGGAGCAGGAATAAATTCCGACCGACACTTACCGGTGCAGCCCGACCCGCAAAGTACGATGAGAAGCGTGCAAAACCCGACCGACTCGTACGGAACACAAGCCGAACGACCGAGCAGCGCGGAAAACAGCAAACCGGCCGGAAAAACACGCGAATCGAACCGACCGACACGCACCCGGAACAATCCCGAACGAAACGTACCCGCGAACTCCTACCCGCCAAGTACGATGCAACGCGTGGAAAACACGACCGAGTCGCACGGAGGACAAGCCGTACGACCGACACGCATACAAAACTGCGAGCCGAAGCAACCCAAAACACCGCGACCGACGCGTACGCAGCATAGAAAACAGCACAAACACAGCGTGAACGAATCTGAGAAGCCCGTACGAGACAACTGCAGGGTCCGACTCGGTCACAAGAACGTTTCCAACATGCACAGAAAGTACAAAGGGAAAACACACAAAAAAAGGCCAAACAAGCAATTACAAAGCAAATAAATACTGGGGGGGCAGGGAACAAAGACACACCCACAACTCCACCCATATAAAGGAAACAAATCCCTACCATGATCCTTTGCAAATTCAAATTACCTGCCAGCACTCAACAGACAGCAACCACACACCCACAGCTCATCCATCACACAAGCCACACACCATCAGCACCCCAACAAATACCAACCTCACATATACCCAGCAAAACACACACTCACACACCTTCACCTGCACACCAACACACACATCACTCACCATCACCACTCATCACCATGCCCCCAAAGAAGAATCATAAGTTCCTAGATAGTGAATTGGAAGTCCTGGTAGATGAGATCCTCAGGGTAGAGCCACAGCTGTTTGGTACACTGGTCCAACAGACACCCATGTCGCAGAAAACCAAGATGTGGGAGAGGATCGTCGACAGGGTGAACGCACAATCACCATGTTTGCGCACAAAGATAGACATCCAGAACAGGTGGTATGACGTGCGCAGGAGGGTCAGGGAGCTGTTGAAGAAGGACTACCTCTTGAGCCAACACACCGGCAGTGGCCCTCCTACCAAGCCAGTATACCTCAGGCCCTGGGAGGAGAAGGTGCGGGCCATCCTACCACCAGTGAGCGTATATGGACTAGAAAACATCCCAGAGCCTGGTGAGTACACAACAAATATACACAATATTGTGCCACAATACACACACATCACTGTCAAGGAGAGTCAAACCATGCACCCTTAGCAAATACACACCAACCAGAACAGAACCATCCCAAAATGTGTATGTCAGTCAGATAAACACAACACATGCCATCTCATAGTGACATGTAACTGTGTCATCACATGTACAAACACAACTACAACTACAGCTGGGCAGTGGCACAAATAACTAACAAACACATCCAGACATGTAGCCACCACTACAACACCACCACACAGTGAAGCCCACTGAAAGGAAGGAATACTGTGTATGTTGGGCAAGTCAGTGTAGCCAATAGCATCATGGGAGTGGTAGTCACAGATATTGGTCACCCCCACAACTGTCCCATCAACACCACCCTGAACCATGCGCACATCACAGGGAGTGGAAAACAACTGACAAGATGGCTGACACTGGCTACTGCTGTGGGGAGCACAAGGCCCTGCTGGCAACTGTGCACCAACCAACAGCAGGACACCACTGACTGACATCCTGAAAGACAACTTGCACTCCCTGCAATGGAAGCACGTTCCATGGTGGGATATCTGGCTGGGTGGGAAGAAGGACTCACAGCCCGGACCATAGTTACCAGCAGCGTTTCTCACACACACCCCTAACACAAACTCCACAAAACTCACCTGGGAGAATGCATTGCCTCACACTCCAATCAAATATCCCACAAAGAACCACAACCCTGGGTCGTGCTGAGTGAAGCACAGGGACACACATGGGACTTGTAGCAAAACTAACCCCAGGATAACACTGTCAGCCATCTTGTCAGCACAGGCACACAACCCCACAGGGAAGCAGAGTCAAAGGGAAGGAAGCATGGGCATGCTGGGAAGGGGGTGGAGGCAATAGCATGATGGGAGTGGTAGTCACAGATATTGGTCACCCCCACAACTGTCCCATCAACACCACCCTGAACCATGCACACATCACAGGGAGTGGAAAACAACTCACAAGATGGCTGACACTGGCTACTGCTGTGGGGAGCACAAGGCCCTGCTGGCAACTGTGCACCAACCAACAGCAGGACACCACTGACTGACATCCTGAAAGACAACTTGCACTCCCTTCAATGGGAGCACGTTCCATGGTGGAATATCTGGCTGGGTGGGAAGGAGGACCGGATGTCAACCAAATACAACCAATGCAGACCATGTACACACCCCAACATTCACATAGAAATGCCCAAATAATGCAGGACAATGTGCTACACCAATATCAACCCCTGACTGTGACAACTTAGGACAATGCAATGTACAGGCCCGCATCCAGAGGCACAGTCACAACTGTCAGGTGTGTGAACCATTGATGCCTGCAGAAACATAACATACATTGTGTGTATCTCCCAAAAACAGGTGATGATGGGGACACAGCAGCAGACGCTGAGGAGTCCCCGTCCCAGGCTCAAGAGGATACAGAGCTCACTGGTGTGGAACAGCCTCTGCCCTCCTCGGATGAAGAAGACCCACCTGGCACCTCCGGAGCAAGTCATCATGCAGCACCAGCAGGACCACCAGCTGCACCCCCTGCACCCACCCCTCCAACGACTGTCAACACACATACCACCCCTGCCGACATGGACAGACCAAGGAGCACCACCACCACCAGCACAGGGACCCTGGACCAACGTGGGGCCATGGACACCAACACCACCAACAACCCCCAAGGGGGCCCAGGGTCACCTGTGCGTGCCACCTCAGGTACTGCACGTGTCGCCAGGGGTGGTGGGAGGGGTGGGAGACATAGGTCGCTGATCGCAGAGGGGTCTGGACTGCATGATGACCCACAACTGGCACGCATAGCCGATGCGTACCAGTCCAGCACCGGAGAGCTCAGCCAGGTAGTGGGGCTCCTCAGGGACATTAAACAGCAGCAGGCTGCCCATCATGCCCGCTTGGACTCACACATGTCCCACGTGGAGTCCAAGTGGGACACACTGCAAGAGATGACGGCGGTGCATAGGGACATATTACAATGCCTCCGCCAGATGAGCAGCAACCAGTCAACACCTCCCTGTGTGCCCACAACATCTGCTGCTGAAACAACTGCAACTGCCACAGGGAGGCAGGATGACTCTGGCGGAGAGTCCCCTGCACCGCAGCAGCCTGCACTTGAGGGTCCCCCCCAAAGAAGAGGGGTCGTCCGAGGAAGGACAACTGAGAGGCTGATGGCCATGCACAACCCCCAGGAAGCCAACACCTGTTCTGGATAATCACCTTTGTGCGCAAACTGTTCACCCTGTTGACTGCAACACAACTCCCCCACATGACATGGGGAGTACAAGTTGGACCAATGTCTCAGATGACTGTGGACTTGATACAGGACATTTCTGCTACCAGGACTTCCAATTCATCTAGGAACTTTGGATTGCAATCAAAATGTACAGCACTCACCATCCTGTGCACTATTCACACACATGTATGACAATAAACACACTAATACACCATACCTGCCTCTGTCGTGATTCCAACGTGGTTTCTGTCATGGAGATGATGACCAGTGAAATTACACTGTGCATGCTAACTGCTACAGCAAGTACAACACAGGCATGTGAGTCATGGCAACGTGACACATATGAGGGAGACACACCACCAGGGCTACACAACAAATACACACCTAGGCCATCTGACTCATTGCCTACACTGATGTTGCCAGGAAATACGGTGCAATGCACAGACACAACACCTATTCACAGTCTTAGTCAACTAGCCCACTGGTGCAGTAAGCAAATGTCAGTCAAATGTGTGACCACAGACAACGCACATCACAAAGTGAAGCACAGGTTTATTACACATTTGCAACATGTTGTAACCACTACAGATGCAAGGTAATCCCACCTGGCAGCGGGCACACAGTCAACAAGTGTAGAAGGAAGGAAGTCCATGGGTGTGGCGCACATCACCTGTAGGGACACGACAGCTACCACCCTGGAAGTCGAATCACGGTGTCGGGGATCACAGTTGACCAAACGACTCTGAAAGTACCCTGTGAAGGACAGAAATGACACACAGTCAAAAGCACTGAAGAACAGGACAGAACTGCAATACTCATGGCCAATACATGTCACAAGATACCCACCCAGAACAAAGTTAGCATGTCAACACTGTTGGGGAGTACAGACTACCTGTAAGGACACATCGCTACACGCATACAGTCATGTAGCCCATGGACACACTCAAACAGCACCAGAGCACCACCAACACATATCATGCAAACTCACATCATTGACATGACATCTCTGGATACTCACATTCAGCTGAAGAAGTTGGTGATGAGCTGTGTGCGGACATCACCATCATCATCATCATCATCACTGGCATCGTGGTCCAGGCCAGGATCCTCCACAGGTGGCGGACGTTGGTCATCGTCATCCAGGATGAGAGGCAACTCCTTCCGCACTGCCAGGTTGTGTAGCATGCAGCAGACAATGACAATCTTGCACACCTTTGCTGGGGCATATGGGAGGGACCCTCCTGTCTTGTCCAGGCAGCGGAAACGGCTCTTCAGGAGACCAAATGTCCGCTCAATCACTTTCCTGGTCCGACCATGTGCCTAATTGTAGCGCATCTGGCCTGGTGTCACAGGGTTCATGAGGGGCGTCAGCAACCACGGCATGTTGGGGTATCCGGAGTCACCTACATACAGACAATTGCACATTAGCTGAGTTGGAAAAGAGGGTGGAACTCTACATTGCAGAACACACACAATGGTACAAAGTCAGTACACACCAACAAGCCAGGCACGCTGGTTCGGCATCTGTGACATCATCCTCGGGATGCGACTACTCCTCATCACGTAGGCATCGTGTGCAGAACCGGGGAAACGGGCACACACGTGTGAGATGCTCATATCTGCAAGACAGACCACCAGTGCATTGACCGAGTGGTAGTGTTTGCGGTTCCTGTATGCCTGCTCTTGGGCCTGTGGTGGTACCAAAGCCACATGTGTCCCATCGATGGAGCCAATGACATGCGGCATCCTCCCCAGGGCATAGAAGTCACTCTTCATGTCAGTGAGTTGTTGGAGTCTAGGGAAATAGATGTACTGGTTCAGGTATATCAACATAGCCTCCAAAACATCGCGGAGCACACGACTGAACATGGTCTGTGACATCCCATCAGCAGTCGCCAGAGTGTGTTGAAAGGTACCGGTGGCAAAGAAGTGTAGGGCTGCCATCACCTTCACCTTGGGGGTCAGCGCTGTAGGGTACGGCCTGCCAGGTTGCAAATGTGGTGCCAAGCGCACTGCCAAATCCTCAATCAGCTGCCTGGTGAAGCGGTACCGTCGGATGCTGTCACGTTCCACCATCGTTGCCAGGTCAGGGAATGGTCTATGGACAGCTGGTGCCCTGCAGTGCATAGGTGAAGAAAGAAAGATTGTCAGTCACCCCACATATGTGGCATTGAACACACTCAATATCACATGATACATCATTATGAGGCACAAGTACATGATGTGTGCAGTTCCGTAAGGACATGTATGGCACATACATGGCCAACATCTAACATCACAGTTCAACAAGTGGCATCAATAAGTCCCAGGTTGTGCCATTGGATATCATGAGGCCGTGTCACAGTTCCCATCTCCTGCTGCCACGTTACAAACACACCCCACAGTGACATGTGAGGACAGATGTGCCCCAGGCATCACAGCTCAATGACAGGTAGATTCCCAGGGACCCTGTATTGCCACATGGACACTGGCATGACATGGTGTATCATGTATACACCACAGCAAAACAACCATGACCCCCACAGGTAGTGGTCCCTGTTGCCTCGGCAGGACAGACATGGACGTCTGTGACACACACACGCACAACATCAAAGTCCATGCACAAACAACGTGGATGTGGAGACTGTCTCCCATTGTGCACATGAAATCAGAGACATTGTAAACACAACATGCACACAGACTGTGGAGGACCACCACTATTGTGCCAATGGGTCACCCTGGGTTAAACATACCGTCCCACATGGGACTCAGGGGGTATGTGACATGACATCCACATACACCACCGTGAAATGTGACCATGCCACATGCTCAGATATGAACAGTTGCACATCACAGTGGTCATGTACACGAAACACCAAGGATCCTGTCCCCATGAACACGTGCACAGCCTGGGGGTGGCTGCCCCCAAGTGACACCCACAGAACAACATGTTCACCCCCATACACGGAATAGGTAATGCAGCCTTACATGCCTTAGGATACAGTTTGGACAGGCTGTGGTGTTGTAGGTGTGCCCCTTACTCCCTGGGAAGTATATGTGGCTGGCATATGTTCACCTGTGACAGGCATGGTGACATATGCCAGTGACTTGTACAGGGACGCGTTGGACAGCAATGGACCGATCGGTGCGCACACATTGGCCATTGCATTCAATGTGTGCTGGTACGCGTTGTATTGGCAATACGCGTTGGACAGCAATGGACTGATCTGTGCGCACACATTGGCCATTGCATTCAATGTGTGCTGGTACGCGTTGTATTCGCAATATGCGTTGGACAGCAATGTACTGATCTGTGCGCACACATTGGCCATTGCATTCAATGTGTGCTGGTACGCGTTGTATTCGCAATACGCGTTGGACAGCAATGGACTGATCTGTGCGCACACATTGCCCATTGCATTCAATGTGTGCGGGTACGCGTTGTAACCTGCAGTACGCGTTGAACAGCAATGGACCGATCGGTGTGCCCGGCCGGCCCATTGCATTCAATGTGTGCGGGTACGCGTTGTAACCTGGGATACGCGTTGAACAGCAATGGACCGATCGGTGTGCCCGGCCGGCCCATTGCATTCAATGTGTGCGGGTACGCGTTGTAACCCTGGGTACGCGTTGAACAGCAATGGACCGATCGGTGTGCCCGGCCGGCCCATTGCATTCAATGTGTGCGGGTACGCGTTGTATCCTGGGTACGCGTTGAACAGCAATGGACCGATCGGTGTGCCCGGCCGGCCCATTGCATTCAATGTGTGCGGGTACGCGTTGTATCCTGGGTACGCGTTGAACAGCAATGGACCGATCGGTGTGCCCGGCCTGCCCATTGCATTCAATGTGTGCGGGTACGCGTTGTATCCTGGGTACGCGTTGAACAGCAATGGACCGATCGGTGTGCCCGGCCGGCCCATTGCATTCAATGTGTGCGGGTATGCGTTGTATCCTGGGTACGCGTTGAACAGCAATGGACCGATCGGTGCGCATCCATTGGCTATGGCCTGGCCTGGCAACGGACGCGTTTTCAAATTTTGAACGACTCTGATGCTGTAAATTCAGTTGGTCACCCACAACAATGTTGCAAATTCATGGGTGTCATGAAGTTGAACTTTTGAAGGATGCTGTGGGCGTGTGTAAGTGGTGCAATTCCATGGATTGGCCAGATTCAGAAGATGCAAACGACTTGGACCTATCACTTTGGACACATGGGACAGTATCTGCCTCTGCAGCACACATATAATGCTGGCTGTTCCCCTGAGAGCTCACTTGCCTGCACTACATGCTCCAGGACGACATCTGCCACCACCACTGCTGCTGTATCTGCACCCTCTGGACCCTGCAATGGCACGTACTGTGGAGAGAGCCCCAGCCTTCAGCACTGAGGAGAACCAGGCCCTGCTGGACAGCCTCCTTCCACAGTACAGCAAGCTGTATGGGAAAGCAGGGGAGCAGGTGAGTGTTCTGTCCACTGCCTTCCTAAATGTGCATGTTGTCTGACTAGCAAGACTTACAGTCTGCACGCCACTGGCTAGCAGGCTCACTGAGTAGTTGTCACCCCCCATAGTGTGTAGTTACATGCACTGGACAGGTATAGTGCAGTGACAGTGCATTTAAACAAGGTTTTACTTCCCAGGCAATGATACCATGTAGTAACTGCTGGCATACTGTCCATGGCCATCGTTGCACTGCCTGTGTACATCATTTGCCCCTGTGATTGAGACATGTATATACAACTGTGTCATGCACGGATATGTTGCATGTGTAGTAATGACATTCTCACTTTGTCATCCTCACAGGTTGATGCCCACCAGAAGCAGCAGATATGGCTGACCATCGTCCGGGCAGTGAGAACCGTGGGGGTCTAAAATCGCCGGATCCGCAACTGCCAGAAGAGGTGGCAGGACCTTCGGGGCTGGACCCGGAGGATCGCACGGGTCCAGCTGAAGCTGTCGCCTCCTCGCAGGAGGGGCGGACACCAGACCCTGACCCCCCACATGCTCAGGATCCTGGCGGTGGTCTTCCCTGATCTGGATGGGCAGCTGAAGGCCAGAGAGCAGCAAGGAGGGGGTGAGTCCATGACTGCATTGTGAACTATGTCTGCCATGCTATGTGCCCTCCTCTGGCCTGGTTAAACTTCCACAGTACATCAGTCATGTGGTCCAGGACCCATGTCCCTCTATTGTGCACTGCCCACTCCTCATCTGATACCCAGGTGTGGCCCTTACAATCAGGGAATTGTGTCACTTGGGTACTGTGTCCTTGCAGTTTGCTTGACTCAAGGTGGGGGACAGCATCTGTTTCCCTAACTCTGTGGTGGGCATCATGGGTGGGTCCATTGCTTACACAATGCCTGTGTTCTGACATGTAATCTGCGTGTTACTTTGATAAGTGGTCCAATTGCTGAGCTGATCCACCACATGTGCCTGGGGTATCTGGCACACACCCATGCTGCGGGTGGGAACAATGTTTGGGCCCCAGGAGTGTGTATATTACATGTGTCACACATACTTAGCCAGCTGCCTACTGTCCAGGGCTCATCCCTCATTCATGTGGGGCAGGACAGTCATGCCTACTCCAGGCCATACAATACACTCTCTACTCCCACTCCCGTGTATCAGCTGACACGTTGTGCTCAGTGATTTGTCCCCTCAGGTGTCTGCCTCTGTGTCAGTGTGCTGTGGCTTCGTTGTCAGGACTGCTGGGGTGTTTCTCGGTTGGGGCTCAGCATGCCACCGGAGATGTGACCATAGGAGACGATACTTGTGTGACACATAGGTGTTTGATCACCTGACCGTGCAGACTGGGGTATGCGAATGTGAAGTTCAGGCAGCTGTCTCCCATTCACAGCAGATTGTGAGGTGCTCAGGTTCAGAGGGTCGTGTTACAGGTCTCCCATATGTCCAATCGGTATGACCTGGACAGATAAGGGTTCAGATGATGTGGTGTGTGGGGGATGTACATGTGCACTTGTTCAGCTCCAGGACTTGCATTCCCCATGACCTTGGATTGTGACACAGTGCAGACTGTTGTTGTCTGGCTGCCCTGCCCATGTGACTGGAGACAGTGATGTATGACTTAGCAGGCATGCCTGTGCCATGGCATGAAACTTCCAATGAGTGATCCTGCAGGGGAGTGACATGTGCTACATGCACACCATTGTGGCAATGGCTATCAGGACATGGGTGCATCATGGTGTCTGTCGCTGGTATGCATCACATGCATGTCCTATTTGACTCTGGGCATCCCTTTCATCCGGACACCTGTACTGACTCAGTGGCAAGAGTTGTGATGTGTGCATGTTCACATGCTTAACCGGGTTCTCTGCACTGTCCAACTACTGTGTAGGTGGTGCATGTGTCCACACTGGGGTATTGCCATCCAACAGACACCAGACAGATGGGTGCAAGGCCAGGTGGGATGTGAGTGCCATGGTTGACCATCAGACTGACAATTGGCTTCTCCTGTTCTGTTTGGGCACTTTTAGCAAAGTTCAACTAAGGATTCCAGGGCTTGCTCTGTAATGTGCTGTACTAACTGTGGTGTGTGCGTTCGGTGCAGGTGACTGATGTTTGTCTGTTTCCCTATTGATTTCAGATACATCCACGGCCACAGGAGGGGACAGCTCCACGGACCAGGAGGAGCCGCAGAGCCAGACTGGGTCAGCAGCCGAGGAGTGGTCGGAGGGACCCAGTGGCACGGAGGGCGAGGGGAGCCACACCGAGGAGTCCTCAGCACCATCCACCTCAGCTGAGGACCACAGCAGCTCGGAGGATGACTCCCTTATGGAGGCAGGTGTCAGGAGCCACCACACCCCAGCTAGTGTTGCTGTCCCCGCCACCACCACCACCGCCCTCCCATCGGCTCCCATTCCCGAGGTCCGTGGAGGCTCCCATGTTCGGGAGCGTGTCTCCTTCGGGCCAGGCACCGCACCCCCTGCCCCTGTGTCCCCTGCTGCCCTGAGTGAGGAGTCTGTGTACCTCCTTCGCCAGCTCCATGTAGGGCAGACAGCGATGCTGAGTGTCCTCCATGCCCAAACCACTCTGTTGACTCAGCTGGTGTCGTTCATGGAGGTCCATGGACTCCTCCCTGATGGCAGCAGTGTCCCTCCTCCGACAGTCCCTCACCCCTCCTGCCTCTGCCCCATCCACACTCCCCAGCACCTTACCTGTCCCAAGCACACACACACTGGCACAGGCACACACCAGCACAGACACGAGCAGCACACAGACACACACGCCACTAACAAGACGCACACGCACGCACAGTCAGGGGACTGAAACCACACTCACAGGGGATGGGGCCCAGGCACACACACACGCATCCACGAGCACTGCGCAGTCCTCAGTTGCCTCTCCCTCCAAAGCCCCCTCCCTTGCCTCACCTGCAACCCCAAAGACACAGTGGCTCTTCCTCAGTGACCTCGGCCTCTTCCCCTCCGATCCAGCTGATACAGCATTCAGGGGGAAGAGGAAGCCCACCCACACGGAGCGGAGTGCCCCTCGCCCCCGGACACCCTCCCCCAGGCGCAGACCGACTGACGCCCCCACCCGCAAGTCCCCCGGACCCGGAAGAGCAAGACCCCGCCGCCGCCCTGCAGCTCAGGCACCAAGTCTCCTTCCTCCATCCCTCAGGCCCCCACTCCACAGGTGCCCCCACCACACCCTGCCCCAGGTTCCCCCACCCACAGATACACCATCCCCAAAAGGATCAGGCCTTCTCCCCCTGCCACTTGCTCTTCTGGCCCCAAACCCCCCGCTGCGCTTGTCTGTGCCACTGGTGTGGTGAGGGTGTCCTCCCCTCTGTCCTGCCCACCTTACCTGATCCCCATTCTCCTCCCCTGGAGGTAGGCACTGCAGTGGAGGCCACTACCACCCTGTCTGACTTGGGCACTGCAGTGGCGAACCTGTCCACTCCATCTGCACGGTCCACTGCAGTCGTGCCGGCGCCCACACCATCTGAGTCATGCCCCCCAGTTGTGCCGGCACACACCATGTCAGACACCTCCACTGCAGTTGTCAGTGGCTCTCCAGCACCCACCACCCCTTCCCTGCCTCCTTCTGGTGAGCCCTGATCCTGTCCCTGCGGTGCCTGGTCTGCCCCCCCGTATGCCCCTCCGAGGGGATTGTCGCTTGTGTGTAGCAGTGCAGGCATGCGTAGGGTGACATCTGCCACTGTCACCCTGTTTTGACTTTCAGAATGGACTGGCCATTGGCCTTTGTTTCTTTTTTCTGGACTTTAACTTTTGAACCCACATATGCTGAATAAAGCTACTTTCTGTTCTCTAGTGGTTTTGCTTCTGATGTACATGATGTTAATGATGCTAAGCGTGCCCTTGCTGCAGTGATGGTGATATTTGGTCTCATGAATATGTAGTGTTACTGTGCAGGAACCCATGTGGTCCAGGGGGACTGTGTCCTATCCTGTGGTGTATCCATGTCATCCTTAGCAGCATCTGAGGGTGTCATGTTTTCAATATTTGGCAATGGGATTTCCTAATTACATTAGCAATGTCACATCTGTGGCTTCCACCCCTGCACATCTGTTGTGCTTGCCATTGTTCAATTAGTCTACTTCCCTGACCGTGTGGCCATCTCCACTGGACATGCAGGTTTGGGCATCAATGGGGAAGGACTCATCTGTGTTGTCAGTGCAACTTGCTATACATGTGTGTTGGATCTGTGCTGATGATTTCGTTGACACTCCCATGACCAGGCTGATGTGACAGGAGCCTTCATTTGGTGCTAATTGTTGACTGTGTGACCAAGTGTTCTGCTGACATGATGGAGCCCTACTGAGGCGACATATGGCACAGCTTTCCTCACACAGGAGTGGAGTCCCCTCATGGCAGTGTGTGCTCCTGTGACATCGCCTGCGCCCAAGGTGTGTGTTGTATGAGCATGTCTGTGTGTTCACTTCCATTTTGCTGTGCATGCTGGGATCCCTAGTGATGTTCCTGTTTGTGATGCTTGCTGAGTTGACCTATGTTCCCCCAAAAGTCTTCTCCCTGGGTTCTCTGTGATGTGGGTGCATGGCACATTACTGGTCATCAGGGTGTCACCCATAGGTGTGTTTGCTGTCAGGGCTGAGTTTGTGGGCAGACGCTGATGGGTCACAGTCAGGATTCCCCTTGGCACTTGTTGTTTACACCTGTCATGTGATTTCCGGTTTGTGTTAGCTTTCATTGGTTGTGACACGTTGTGTGTGTGACTGCTGGCACTCCTCAGGATCAGGGCTGCAATGTTGGTAGTTGTCTATGTGTGTTCTTTGTGGATGACCTTGGCTTCTTCATTGGTGTGTGACTGTGGCTGGGATCCCATTGGTTGGTGTGGTATTGCCGTCATGTCCATGTACAGCGTAGTGTGCAGTGTGTCAGACATTCAGGAGTCTTGTTGAGTGGCCATGTGTGATGTGTTTCTGCACCTTGGTTCCCGCCACCCCCCTGGGATTGTCATGGGTGCATGTGCAATGTCACCAGTGCATGTGAGCTTCACTGCTGCACATTGTTGGAGGTCGAGGTGTGTGGTGTTGAGTGTGTGCAGATGAGAGTTGTTGCCCGGCTAGACCCCTGCCTCCATGTTGGCCTTGGCTTACTGGCCGTGCTGATTGATTTGTGCTTGTGTAGGTGTGATGGTAGTTTGTTGCTCAGGACACATGACTGTGGTTCACAGTGTGAACGACATCGAGCTTTGTCATCACAGTGGGATTGTAATGCAGCCCAGGGTCACCACATTGTGGGGGCCCTGGGGGTAGTGCTGTGGTGTCTCTGTGTCTTGCTGTGTCAGTTGCTGTTCCTACATGCTTGTGTGACATGTGTGATTTGTGCTCCCTCTCATCTGACAATGCCTGATTGCCCACATAGGGGATTTGGATCCATGAGTTACCTTTGTGTGGCACTGTATGCACATCTGTGTAATTGGTATTGAGGCCTCCTCATGTGTTGTGTGGTTGCCTGGGGACACTGGTACCCCCCCTCACCTGTTGTGTTTTATGTGCAGTGTGGGTCTGCCTGTTTGTGTTTGTGCATCTGCACCACTGCATTGGCATATCTTTAGTGTGCCATTGGCTGTATGTTGTTTGGTGTGTTTCCCCTGCTGTCCCTGGGACTCCTAGGTCATCAGTCAGCACAATGATCATGGTTTGTGTGTCCCATTGCTGCCATGGTATGGTATCTGTTCACCTCACATCTACAGTCTCCACAGGGTATCTGCATTTGTGTGCCGATTGGTGCAAATATGTGGGTCTGCATTCTGATGGTCACTTCTGTCATTGTGTCATTGATGAATGTTGACAGTGTCAGCCCCCATGGGTGATGTTTGTCTGCACATGGCCAAAGGTATGTCTTATTTGCACTGCACTGTTTGCCTCCCCCAATCTATGTTGCTATGGGACACAAGCACTACTTTGCCACTGATGTGTTTGTTGTTCTGTGACCAGGAATCATCCATGCAGTTTGGCAGTTGCAGCTTTTTCTTTGTCAACACCTACATATTTGTCACTGTGATGATGGGGGTATGGACCCCATTGCCACAATGTTCAATATGTGCTTCAGCTATGGACCCCACACTTACATTTTGGTCACTGTGATGATGGGGGTATGGACCCCATTGCCCCAATGTTCAAAATGTGCTTCAGCTATGGACCCCACACTTACATTTTGGTCACTGTGATGTTGGGGGTTTGGACCCCATTGCCACAATGTTCTAAATGTGCTTCAGCTATGGACCCCACACTTACATTTTGGTCACTGTGATGATGGGGGTTTGGACCCCATTGCCACAATGTTCTAAATGTGCTTCAGCTATGGACCCCACACTTACATTTTGGTCACTGTGATGATGGGGTATGGACCCCATTGCCACAATGTTCAATATGTGCTTCAGCTATGGACCCCACACTTACATTTTGGTCACTGTGATGATGGGGGTATGGACCCCATTGCCCCAATGTTCAACATGTGCTTCAGCTATGGACCCCACACTTACATTTTGGTCACTGTGATGATGGGGTTTGGACCCCATTGCCACAATGTTCTAAATGTGCTTCAGCTATGGACCCCACACTTACATTTTGGTCACTGTGATGATGGGGGTATGGACCCCATTGCCCCAATGTTCAAACTGTGCTTCAGCTATGGACCCCACACTTACATTTTGGTCACTGTGATGATGGGGGTTTGGACCCCATTACCACAATGGTCATGGCCTGCTTGCATTGTGGGGCCACACACATTTATGTGTGGCACATGTGATAGGGGGTCACATTGTATGTTCAAAGTCATGTTCAGTGTTGTAGGCATTTGACACAGTCTACACACGCTTGTCGTGGTGTTGGGGGGATGTCTTTATGTTGCATTGTTTATGTTGGTGTGTGCTTGTTGTGTCATGTATTAGCCATCCTGTGAGTGGGGGTGTTGGTGGTAGGCATCCAGCCCCCCATGGGTAGAGGTGGTAGTAGTGGTAGGCATCTGGCACCCCTGGGTAGAGGTGGTAGTAGTGGTAGGCATCTGGCACCCCTGGGTAAGGGTGGTAGTAGTGGTAGGCATCCAGCCCCCCATGGGTAAGGGTGGTAGTAGTGGTAGGCATCTGGCACCCCCTGGGTAAGGGTGGTAGTAGTGACAGGCATCCAGCCCCCCATGGGTAGAGGTGGTAGTAGTGGTAGGCATCTGGCACCCCTGGGTAGAGGTGGTAGTAGTGGTAGGCATCTGGCACCCCCTGGGTAAGGGTGGTAGTAGTGGTAGGCATCCAGCCCCCATGGGTAAGGGTGGTAGTAGTGGTAGGCATCTGGCACCCCTGGGTAAGGGTGGTAGTAGTGACAGGCATCCAGCCCCCCATGGGTAGAGGTGGTAGTAGTGGTAGGCTTCTGGCACCCCCTGGGTAGAGGTGGTAGTAGTGGTAGGCATCTGGCACCCCTGGGTAAGGGTGGTAGTAGTGGTAGGCATCCAGCCCCCCATGGGTAAGGGTGGTAGTAGTGGTAGGCATCTGGCACCCCTGGGTAAGGGTGGTAGTAGTGACAGGCATCCAGCCCCCCATGGGTCGAGGTGGTAGTAGTGGTAGGCATCTGGCACCCCTGGGTAGAGGTGGTAGTAGTGGTAGGCATCTGGCACCCCCTGGGTAAGGGTGGTAGTAGTGGTAGGCATCCAGCCCCCATGGGTAGAGGTGGTAGTAGTGGTAGGCATCTGGCACCCCCTGGGTAGAGGTGGTAGTAGTGGTAGGCATCTGGCACCCCTGGGTAAGGGTGGTAGTAGTGGTAGGCATCCAGCCCCCATGGGTAAGGGTGGTAGTAGTGGTAGGCATCTGGCGCCCCCTGGGTAGAGGTGGTAGTAGTGGTAGGCATCTGGCACCCCCTGGGTAAGGGTGGTAGTAGTGACAGGCATCCAGCCCCCCATGGGTAGAGGTGGTAGTAGTGGTAGGCATCTGGCACCCCCTGGGTAGAGGTGGTAGTGGTGGTAGGCATCCGGGCCCCTATGTGTATATGTGGCATTGGTGATGGCCATCCCGCCATTATGGTGCTGCTGTTGCTGGTGTAAGTAATTTCTGCATCCCTCTGTGTGTGTGTGATGTGTCGGGTACGTGTAGTCTGTTTTTGTGGTTGGTGTCTGACTTACCTTCTGCGCCGTACGCGTCCGTGCCTGTTCCGGTAGTAGATGTAGAATATTGGTAGGATCGGCACGATGGGATTCATGGTTGGTTCGTCTCCTTCGTCTTTCTCGTTGCTTCGTCTCGTCCTCGTCGCTGGCGTGTTCGTCTCGTAGCCGTGGATCGTGTTGTGGCGCGAATCGGAGCTTATGTGCGCCTCTCCCGGATGCTTTGACGTGCCGTGCGTAGCGACGGGTTCGGCGCGTACGGGAAGCACATCGTACTTGTCCGTCCGGACGGGGCTGCATTTTGGCTTCCGTGCGACTCGATTCTGCGTTTACGGATCCGGCTCGGTCGGGGAACAGGACCTGGATTGGGTGAGTACGACTGGGTCGGAATCTATGCTGTTATGCGCATCGTACTTGCTCGTTCGGAATAATGTGCGATTCGGTCGGGAAACAGGCATTCGCATGGCTTTTTTCCCGACCGAATGCTGTTAGGTGCGCCTCCGACCAAGATCGGAATCGGCCCCTAAGTCTCTAAAAAGAAGACGCAGTCTCTTCAACAGCATAAATCTATATTAGCTAATATTAAATGTTTGGTACACAAATTTTACACCTCTCCCTCTGATTCTATTCTACAAGAACTTGTACGTGCGAAGTTGGACTTTAATAAGGTTACTACGGATAATGCTGCATCTATATTACTTCGTAGTAGTTCCCGCTACTATGGTGGCATAATGAAGTGGGTAAGGTTCTGGCTAACAATCTTAAATCACGGAAAGATCAAGTATTATTTGATTCCATACGCTCTTCAGAAGGGCAGCTTCTGTTTAAGGATCAGGATATTTTAGATGAATATATGACATTTTATAAAGATTTATATACCCCAGAATCTCCTCCTTCTGTTTCCTGTATTCAATCTTACCTCAATAACATTTCTTCTTCTCCTCGTGACCATCTTAATTTTTTTCTCCACTTGAATCTGATCTATTGCTTGCTGAGCTATCTAAAGCCTTAAATCTGCTCCAAAAAGGTAAAACTCCGGTACCGGATGGCTTTAAGGTGGAATTTTATTGACATTTTTCCAATTTGTTACTTCCTAAACTTCTACAGCTTTTTCAATCCTTTTTTATATCTGGTAAAGCGGAAGGGTCGTGATCCTCAGTATTGTAATAACTATTGTCCTATTTCTTTGGTCAATGTGGACTATAAAGTGTTTCTTAAACTATTTGCTCTACGGTTGGACCGTGTATACCACTTCTGATTGGTAAAGATTAGAACAATGTGGCCTCTTTAAGGGTAGATAGACTTCTGATAACTCTCAGTTATTCTTTAATGTTTTAAATAAGGCGTCTTCTCTTTCTTACTCTTCAGTTGCAGTTTCCATAGACACGGAGAAAGTGGATTGGTCTCTTTTAAGGCCCTTATCTGGCATGGCTTCAGTCCCAATATAATCTCCCTTATCTCTTTACTCTATACTGCCCATATGGCTCCTGTATTGGTTAATTGCCGCATATCTCAATACTTTCCTCTACAACGTGGTGTTCGTCAGGGTTGTCCCCTCTTCTCTTTATCTTAGCTCTTGAACCTTTTTTATCTTCTTTTCGCAATAATGATTCTATTTCTGGATTTCTTTATGGTGATCATCATTTGAAACTATCTGCCCATGTGGATGATATTCTACTTTTTATCTCCACTCCTTAGGTTTCTATTCCTCCCTTACTACAAGAAATTTCAGATTTTTCTCTCGTTTCTTGCTATAAGATTAATTTGGATAAAACAGAAGTTCTCCCTCTTACCAAATTCTGTGTCCAGAATTCCTTTACATCTACTGGATTCTTGTGAATAGCTCCAAAATTAAATATTTAAGCATCTGGTTTAACAATTCCATTTTGGACCCGGTCAAAATTAATATGAAATAGGCTCTTTCTCGTACTGATAAACTCCTTTCTTCTTGGAACCCTCCTTTTCTTTCCTGGTGGGGGTGCCTGGACTCCATTAAAATGATGGTTAGGCCTATTTTATTGTACATTTTCTCTATGCTTCTCATTCATATTCTGTTTATTTATTTTAAGAAAATAGACTCTCTCCTTTCCAAGTTTCTCTGAAAAAATCTAGAATCTCTTTGGCTCATCTTCGGAAATCAAAATCTAGTAGGGGTATTAATTTTCCTGATTTTCGGATCTATCATAAAGCTTGCTGTCTCAGACTAGCCTCTAAATGGCTTCTCTCTGAATCCTCCACCTTTACAGCTTACTATTGAACATTCTTTACTTGCTCCTTTCTCTACAAAAGAGGTTCTAGCCTTCCCTTCGAAGAATATCAATACTTCTCTCCCCTTATTTAAACATACTTGCTCATTATTGAGACTGCTTTGTCAATGGAAGAATGTTTCTAGAGATTCTATCTTACAATCCCCACTTTGGTATAATCACCTCATTACTATTAAGAATAGACCTCTTTATTGGAAATCCTGGCGATTGTGGGGGATAATGTGGGTTCATGATCTATTTGATGGTATAACTCCTTGTACGTTCCCTCAATTTCAAGCTAATTTTAAATGTCCTCGCTCGTTTTGGTACAAGTTTTCTATTCTAATGGTAGCCATTTTAAAGGTCTTTAATTCGCTTCCTTTGACTGAAACCCTTTCTGAGGAAAATTCCCTTCTTAAAGAACTCACAGTTCTTCCTAAAGCTTCGCTAATTTATAGATGCATCATAACTTCTGATCCTGATTATGTTAAGACTAAGGTGGAGCTTGCCTGGGAAGTGGATTTGGGTCGTGTTTGGAGAATCAATTTATGGAATAAGATTTGGACTCGCTCACTTAAGCTTTCTAGATCTGAATCTACTAGTCAATCTATGTTCTTTCTGTACCACAGATTTTATTTCACACCTGTATTTATAGCTTCTTTGTCTCATACAAATGATAAGAGTTGTTGGTCATGTGGCTTTCCTGCAGCTGATTTAATGCATCTCCTCTTTCTTTTCCCAGCTGTTGCCTACTATTGGAAAAAGGTTTGGATCTATAACCCCTCTATATTTTATTTACATAGCCCTCTCTCTAATGTTATTCTTTTCAAATGGAGCCTATTAGATACTTTGGGTTTGACTAAACATGAACATGATTTATTTGACCTTATGCTGGCTTTAGCCTTCCAATAAGTTGCACTTAATTGGAAAAACTCAGCTAATCTTTCGGTTCAGGTTTGGTGGAATAATGTATGTCACTACCATTGATTGGGTATTGCTTTTGCCTCCTCTTGTGCACCGTTTGTTAACAGAGACTTATACTGGTTACCATTAACAATCTATCTAAATAAGATTGCAAAAACAAAAATCTCTCGGACATATTCTGAGAATTTTAAACCTCTGTGAATTGTTGAGCTTCTCTGCTCTTTCCTCATTCAATTTTTCTCATTACATTTTTATTCTAGTGGTATTGCAATTTTCTCACTGAATTTTACTATTATGCAATAATACTCGATCTCCAGTTGTAAGAGTTTTTCTTTTCCCCCTCTTACTTCCCCCCCTTTTTTTGGTGCTATTTAAAAATGAAAATAGCTTTCTCCTGTTTTTATCGCTTGATTCCCTATGTTCTATTTGATTATACATGTTATGTTTATTGCCGGTTCATTGTGACATGTATTATTAATAAACCTTATTAAACATAAAAAAACTACCTATTACATATCATTTACTAAACCCTTAAACTCAAATCCTATTTCAGTGACCCAAATTCATATGCATTTTGCTCAGAGCCACATTTTATCTTCATACAACGGTGCAAAATCAAAAGCAAACTCTTCGCTTACCTGGAGAGCATCTTATATCTATACAACCTCCATCAACATGTTTTCTATTCCAAACCACAAAAAAAGGAAAAAATAGTAGACTTAATCATTGCTGACTTTATTGCCATTAAATACTTCCCGCTAATTGAAATTTATTAATCTAATCACTTTCCCATCCTTTTTCATAAGCTTGTCACACCACATTAATGCTTTCCAAAGTCCAACTAGGGGCCCCCAAAGTCACTTTCAGACAGCCTTTTCGTGTCAGACAGGCTGACGCGGAAAGGCTGTTGGAAATCGACATCATAATCCTGAGGACGGAAACAATGTCCATAGGGGTGTACGATGTGGTTCCGACCAACACGAATACTCCGAGAGCCGGTCGGGACCGATTCGGAATGACCGCGCAGTTTACAGCGTAATCAGGCGGGCGGAATGTAAACCGACCGAGTCGGTCGGAAGGGCTCCGACATGGTCAAGGCGATTCCGACTGTCGGGCAGAGGCTTTCCGCCCGACATAGTAATCGGCCCCTATGTTTGGGAGCAAACTGACACCTCTCACGAACCACTAGCTCACTGTTTCATTATATTAACTTGAGGAAACTCCCACTTCTGAAATCCTGTCACTTCCATCAGTCACCAAAGAACACTCTTCTCATCTCCTTTACTGACAAAATCAGCTCCGTCAGGGAAAACAATGTCCCTCCTCTACTTTTTGCTTAAAATATCGTTCAAAAACCAACAACACTTTCGAACCACAAGTAAAAGGATCTTGCCTTGTTGATATGACACATCAAACCTAACATCTTTCCTATGAACATTATCATGGGTATGTTCCACCTATCCGAACTAGCTTTGTGCACTCAACCACACCATCTTCTATAAACTTCTAAGAACTGGTAAAATACCACCCTGTGTGCTCAAATAGAACACCTCAGTGACCAATTGCCTGGAGGACCTAACATGGAAAAAGGGAATGCCATAGTTAAAAAACAACTCCAGCTGAGGCCATTAGGAGCAAAGAAAATGAACAGCACTTAGGCATCCCTTCTGATAAAAATCTGAGACTAAGAAGACGTTGTCTAGGTGAAACACCTCTAAAAATGTTAGCAGACGGTAGAAAATCAGAGAAAACACAGAAATTATAGCAGATCAGCAGGCTATCATGGTGTCATATCTTCAGTGTAGGCTGACAATGCCAAACATACAGGAGCGTGCTTAAAACTGTTCAAAAACGGAGATTCGCTGCCCTGGCAAAATGAAATGGCCTTAGGCGAGAAACTGGCTTTAAAGAGGAATTGCCATTTAGGACTGTTTCAAAAGAGATATCAAAACAGCCTTCCTAAGCCACTTACTGTTACACTTCATGGCCTATGGTGACGAAGTGGAATATGGGAATAATGTTAATTCTTAGACAAGATGACATCTTGAATATAAGAATGGCATGGGAAGCCTTCTTGCACCCTGGTTTCCCCCAAGCACAACATTATGTGTGATGGAAGTATAGAGATTAAAGAAGAACTAAGCAGAACGTTAGCTTACTTGTGGGTTCATCAATTGTTCATAATTTAATGCATTTTATAGATATATTGTGGTGCACTCACATTGCTGGGCTTAAGAAACATATAACTTTTCCATTACCATTGTGACTTGTTGATCCTTCTTTGGCAATTCAACATCGATTTTCTAATCTACATTTAAATAAGACTCTTTTGCATTTCTCTATACACTCCGATTAGTTCACTGAACAGACTCATCAAATACTTTTTCAAAAATGCGTCAAGCATTGTTTCTACTATTTGACATTTTTTACAATATTTTTAAAGTATGTTTTACTAGATTTTAGCTGTGAATTATAAAAAGCGTGTGCTGACAAAAGGCCCGTAGATGGCAAAACTGTCATAAAAATAATTTTTTCCTCTGGGCTACGAGAATTGCTTTTATCCTAATCTGCTAATAACTGTATAAATCAGCTACAATTCTGAAAAAGCCTCTTTTACTTAACCTGTATCAGAAGAACCCTGGAAACGAAAAGCACTCGAGTGGTCACCTAAATTAACCAGAAACATCTGCTAGCCGACTATGAACTTGGGGCCAGTTGCATCAAAGGGTTTTGCCCATTCTGTGTCTATGGGAAAATGTGTTCATGCATATGGCCCTTGGTTTCTACCGTGCTTGTAGCATTGAAAAAGAGTTCCTAAAAATCCCAAATGATATACATCCATTCTGGATGAGGTCAGATCCTGTTTCCTTGTGCCCCTCCATCTCTTGGTCGCATTTGATACAGTTGATCACCAGAGGCAAATCTCAGCCCCGGAATTCCTTGCTGGTGTCTTGGTACTGAGATGATTTTCCTCTTTTCTGCTCAACTGATATCAACTGAATAAACTTGGAAATCAGATTTCTGGAATCACTTCCACTGCTTGTGCAGGAACGTTATCACACAAATGCACACACGCTCCTAATAACAGCCATGTTTAGTCCAAATCCAACCTGGCTTCCCTGGTTCCAGCAACGTCTTGTAAGCTTCCAGTGCCTAAAACTCTTTGCTCATACAATGCTTGATGAACCTCTGTATAGTGGAACTATAGTTGTTTGTTTAGTGATCAGTTGCTGCCTTCTTACTAAAAGAGACTGGGTCCTGTTTCGGTGCATCTTGCTTCAAATATCTCAGAGCTCTGCATTACATTTTTATTTTTTCCTTCTTCATTATATGGTTTGCTGCATCACCCAAACTGCACCGTTTCTTTTTTAATTCTATCTTTCTCTGCTTCCAATTTTGATGTGCTTCCTGTATTCTTTCCCCGTGCATATGGTGAATGTGTACCTTCTGTATACTTCATGTGATTCTGTCCTTTGCTCCTGTATCTGCTCTCTGTATCCTTTTTGTACCTGCCTATTGCTTGTGCTTCTCTTTGCAAAGTCCGGGTTGTTTGGATTGTCATGTGCTGCTGTTCCAGCGCATTCTGCCTCATCTGTGCATACTAAGAGCATTCTTATCACTCCTGATTTCCTTGTATTTCTCTTGGGCTCTCTGTGTATCGGTAAGTGCACTACTTAATGCAGGGATTTGCTTATTCTTCTTGAGTCCAAAAGTCAATCCCTGTCCCAACTATGTCTTTGTAATAATTTCGACATTCAAGAGCAGATGTGACACAGTTGATATTGCTAATTTCTAATGAATGGAAAGTGTATTTCCAGCTGGATCTTAGCAGCTTGCCTCGTGTATGTTTGTGTCCTAGGGTCAGTACCTAATTTGAGGGGGTGGCAGTCAGTGGGGGCCCCCAGCACTTATTTCTGAGAACACGCACTTATTTTTCCGCTTCAGATGTTTACTGAGTGCAAGAGGGGGAAAACACACAGATCAGAAAGACGGAGGAAGAGAAAGACTGCAAAACCGTCACAAGGGGAGAAAACAGGAACCTGCAAGAGCAAGAAAAAGGGGCAGAAAGTGTCTGGTAGTGGATTAAATAGGCATGAGGAGGAACCTAGACTAACAACCTTAGCATTTGGCATGCCAATGTTTAATTGTACTGGCCAAAGGGTACCAGAACGCTTTCTTTCACAAATTAAGCACTGCCTGTAGGTCCAGATACAGGATCACGTCTGCTGTGCCTTTTCAATAGGGCTCGCAGAATGCCTATCTCTAATAAAAATGTGCACAGCACTTTAAGAAAAGGTCCTTCACCAGGTCGTACTGGGACAAAAGTTAGGCCCAGGCACCAAAACAAAAGTGGCGACTGATGTAGCGCAAAATCCAATTTTCACTTGTAGGGGTGCTTCATAATTATGAGTAGTTCGCACCCGTATATATTCCTTTGTTGTATTAACATGAGAGATTAGAACGTTGTTAGAAATGGGGATCTCTAGTTGGCAAGGGTTTGCACCTTTGTCCAAGTAGGGACCCTTCCTTCTAGTCAGGATAAGGGAGTTACACTCCTAAAATAACCCCTGCTCACCGCCTTGGTAGCTTGGCACGAGCAGTCAGGCATATATTAGAGGCAGTGCGTAAAGCATTTGCACATAACCAACAGTAATACAGTGAAAACACTACAAAAGGACACCACACCAGTTTTAGAAAAATATCCAATATTTGATATACTTAAGCCAAGAACAAAACGACAGAAATCCACAATACAGTACTTAAAAGGGTATACTTTGCAAGAATACTTGAAAAACACAGTTCGTACGAGTCGGTACTTCCGTCTGGGGCTACCGCGATGCTGAAAACAACAGAGTCTAACAGTTCCAGCCGACCACGTTGGTACGGGCCAGCGAAAGCGTGAACAGACTCGGCAACAGTACCTTTCTCGTAGCGGCTGACACGTTGGTGTGAGCCGGTCGTGGCCACCGTCGCGGTTGCATTGCAAAATGGAAGCGGTGCAGGGTGCGGTGTCCTCTCGATGCGGTGCAGGCAGCGCTCAGTGACGATCGTCCAGACGGCGTTGGTGAGACCAAGGCTTACGGTGCAGGGCGAGACGGTGCTCAATGCGGTGCTGGCAGGTTGCGGTGAAGGCGACAGAGCCTGTTAGCGGGAGCTGGCGTCGGTCAGCCCAGACGGCTGTGTGGGACGAGGCGGTGCGTCGTGAAACTTACGAGCGGTGCCCCCAGCCACGATGCTGTCACGGGTGTCGAAGTCAGCAGCAGTGACAGCGTCAGTGAGACCAGGATGGCGAAGTGAAGCAAGGCGGTACGGAGTGCGGTGCCCACAGGTCACAGTGCAAGCAGCAGCTCGGTGGCAGCAGCGGCGGTCGTCATCGCCGGTGAGACCAGGGTTGCCGTGCGAGATGCGGACAGTGCGGTCTGCGGTGCTGTCAGGATACAGAGCCAGCGACAGAGTCATTGACGGAGTCGGTTAAGTTTCCCTTCTCTGTGGCAGCTGAAACAGCGGTTCCAGGAGCGGTGCCCAGAGGTTGGTGAAGTCTTTGCAGTCCATGAGACTTCAGAACAGGAGGCAAGCTCTATTTCAGGCCCTTGGAGATACTCAATAAAGAAGTTGCAGAAAGTTCAGTCCAGTCCTTTCACAGCCCAAGACAGAAGCAGCCACTGCAGGACAACAAAGCAAAGCACTCAGCAAAGTGGTAGTTCCTCCTCACAGCTTCTCCAGCTCTTCTTCTTGGCAGTCTTCTTGGTCCAAAAGAGTTCTAAAGTTCTGGGGTCCGGGCCCCAATATTTATACTCCAAATTCCTTTGTCCTCTCAGGCAGAGAGTGTCTGTGCTTAGTCCAAACCAGTTTGGTCCTCTCTGGCCCAGCTTCCCAGCAGGAGGCGGAGACAGCATTGTCCAAGGCAGACAGGGCCTATTCAGGTGCAAGGGAACTCTCCTCCCACCACTCTAAATGCAGACTGGGCCTATTCAGGTGCTAGTGAAAACTCCTCCCACTACTCTGAATGCAGCCCAGGTCTATTCAGCCCAGCCCTGACTCATCCAGACTCTCTGGAGCCACTGCACATCCCCAGCCCCTGTCACTCCAAAGCCAGACAGCCAATACACATCCTAGCAGAGGCATACTGGATGGCTAAGCAAGAAAATACCTACTTTCTAAAAGTGGTATTTTCAAACACAGAATGTAAAAATCACCCTCACTAAAAGATGCATTTTAACACTCTGAGTTCAGGCATACTAAACTTTGTCTTCCTACCTTGTTCCCAGGGGTAGTTATGTTTATCAGATGTTATAAGCAAACTCCCCATTCTGTCCTATGGGAACAGGTAGCCTTGCAATAGTGAAAAACGAAATTGGCAGTAATTCACTATCAGGACATGCCACACACACCAGGGCTTGCCCTACCTTTCAAATACACTGCACCCTGCCCACAGGGGCACCTTGGGCCTACCCTAGGGGTGTCTGACATGTAAGAAAAGGGAAGGTTAGGGCCTGGCAAGTGGGTGCATTGGCCTAGTCGACATGACAGTACCAAACTGCACACGGGTTCTGCAATGTCAGGCCAGAGTTACATCTACAGGCTGCTTATGTGGGTGGCAAAATCAGTGCTGCAAGCCCACTAGCAGCATTTGATTTACAGGCCCTAGGCACCCACGGTGCACTGTACTAGGGACTGACTAATAAATCAAATCAGCCAATCATGGAAACACCAATCCATAACACAATTTATACAGAGAGCATATGCACTTTAGCACTGAATAGCAGTGGTAAAGTGCCCAGAGTCCTAAAACCAACAACAGCAGGTCAGGAAAAAATAGGAGGAAGAAGCAAAAAGTTTGGGAATAACCCTGCAAAAAGGGCCATTTCTAACACAACCCCCTTCCAGCCTAAAGACAGGGTAGACCAATCCATACCTTGATGGGCTTCCCCGCTTGGGGCGATAGAACATGGAACCTGGCCCGCAACAGCAGGAGTCTATTCCCGTTCTACGCCTCCCTGAACTCAGTTGGATCCCTCTATCCATACTCTCAGGGCCCACTACGCTGACCCATGGGGAACCCTTCTCCTCACCTGTGGACCCCATCTGTGCAGCGCCTAAACTTACTTTGCTCACAGATATGTCCCGACAGGCAGACAGTACCCATATGGCCAACACAGTGGTGTGGCCCAGTCCACCCCCGGGGTGTGACTCCTGTCCCCCTCCCAGGGGCAACTCTGTACCTGGACAGCCAGACACAGTGGCCACTGACAGCTGTCAGTGATGATAGCCAGGCCTTATGCCTCTCAGGGCTCTCTGACCTCTGTGGCGTCAGAGAGTAGGGGGTGGTAGCCCCAGGTGCCTGGCACCCTTTGTCCACTCTCCCTCCTGCCAGGTCAGGTATGGCATCCTGAAACTGGCCCACCAGCCCAGAGTGTGTACCCTGCGGCTGGACAGGAGACTGGGGTGGGCTCTCCCACACCCTCTCCTCCTCCCCAGGGCTCTGCATCCCTCCACCGGGAGCAGTCCCCCTCGATTCCAGAATTGTCAGGACACCTGTGGCAGGTGTTCTGCACAATTCTCCCACCAGTTCAGGAGTGCTATCCTGCAACTGGTCCACCAGCCCAGGGCCTGTACCCTGAGGCTAGACACAGGACTGGGGTGGTCTCTCCCACACCCGGCCCTCCTTCCTGGGGCTCTGTACCCTCCCACCTGGAGCGGCACCCCCAGAAGACAAACTGGTAGGGGCACTGTTAGCAGTCGCCCCTTCCTCCAGGTCAGGGGGGACACCCTGAACCTGGTCCTCCAACCGAGGGTCTGTACCCTTAGGCTGGACCTGTGCCTGGCAACCCAGGACTTCTGGGGGAGTACACCAACCCCTCCAAGGGGAACACACTCCCCATGAGCTGTGCGAGAGTCTGCCTGGTGCAGGTTTCCAGCCTCCTGTCCACCTGACAGAGCACAAAGACTTCCCAGGCCAGAAGTGGCCTCTCCAGGGTCAGTCCTGGGGCGCTCTGACCTCCAAGCTGGCAACCCCTGACCCACTGCTCCATCCACTGGGGACTGCATCCCCCCTCACCCCTCTCTCTGGACTCAGGCACCCTCCCAACAGGAGCGGTGCTGCCAGACACCGGAACCTGTGGGATGCTGACGACAGAGGCCCCCCCCAAGTTCCCCAGACACTAGGGGATCCCCCTCAATGGATGGCCTTCCAGTACAGCCTAGGCTACCCACCTGGTGTTCCCTCATGGAACCACCCAGGCTCTGGGACCGGATTTCGGGCACCTTGGGCCACAGCCCATTCCCACTTCTTCTCCGCGGAGACAGAACGTGAGTCCCTACAACCCTCCCACGACACCGGGACCTATATGGGCTACCATGAATCTTTCCCACCACCCTCAGTTGGGAAATACCTGAGCCACTTCCTTCAGGATCACCCCCAGATGCTTCTCCAGACTCTCTGGAATCCACCAAAAGGTCTACCTCCAGTGCAAGCTCCCTGGGGTCAGAGAACTCACACTCCACCGGGTTTGGAATAGCTCTGGAAAACAGGGACTCAAAATATGCTCTCCAACAATTGAATCACACAGCCCCACACAGGTGTTAACCAAACTACACTTCACCCAACCATCCAGTGCCTCAGAAATGTACCCCACATCATTCTTGCAAGACTGGTGAGACAGTGTCTGACTATTGCTATCCCTCAACCCATACTCTTCTGGCTGGTCTCCATACTCACTTACCAGGGCTTCTGCCATGGGGTAACCCCTCTCCCTGTGCCTCTCATCTAGAGTCAGTAGAGTGTCACTCCCACTACCAGGAATATGATCCCCTGTGCCAGTTCCCCATCTCACCTCAGGGACCCTGCGCACCACCGGAGTTACCTCACAATCCTGAACCCCCTGGTGTATGTCAACCCCCTCCTTGAAGCAGGGCACCAAGTCTGTGTGTGTGTGTGTACCGCACCCTCAGTACTGGACATAACACTTTTGCTGCGCCCATCTGAGCTGTACTCCACCTCCAACCCAGGCAAGCTCACTTCGTGAGCTGCACACCTTTTCTTTTCAGCTAAGGCTCGCTCCATCTCTTCGCACTCCCGGTCTAGCTGCCTCAGCCCCCGGTCATGAGCACCAATCCGATTCCTCTCTCACGAGCCAATCTTTCCTATAATGTTTCCTCCTCAGGGCCACTGCCCTCTTGGTATTCTGGCTGTGAATCCTGCCCCTAAGATTTCTCCCCCAGAGTCATCTGATAGTGTTCCCTCCCATCGTAGCACCTCATAGCAATGCAGGGCTGCCTCAAGATCCTGCCTTGTGGATCTCCTCTTCACAGGTAGCCCCCTCTCTTTGCAAAAGACTTTTAGTTCCCTCATCTTGTAGATGTGCAGGTGCCAAAAGTTGATTTCCATTTTACCAAGGCCCCACAGGTGCAACAACTAACCAGAGTTCCACAACCAAATTCCGAAGGGAAACAGGGAAAAACAGTATGTGGTACGTAATGGTCTGCGATATGGTAGTAGTGCACACCAATCACTGTAAGTCAAGTGCAAACGCAAGTCCTATCCCACCGCTGCCAACCAATGTTAGAAATGGGGGTGTCTAGTTGGCAAGGGTTTGCACCTTTGTCCAAATAGGGACCCTTCCTTCTAGTCAGGATAAGGGAGTTACACTCCTAAAATAACCCCTGGTCAACCCCTTGGTAGCTTGGCACGAGCAGTCAGGCTTATCTTAGAGGCAGTGTGTAAAGCATTTGTACATAACCAACAGTAATACAGTGAAAACACTACAAAAGTACACCACACCAGTTTCAGAAAAATATCCAATATTTTATATACTTAAACCAAGGCCAAAACGATAGAAATCCACAATACAGTACTTAAAAAGGTATACTTTGCAAGAATACTTGAAAAACACAGTTCGTACGAGTCGGTAGCTCCGTCCGGGGCTACCGCGATGCTGAAAGCAACAGAGTCTAACAGTTCCAGCCGACCGCGTCGGTACGGGCCAGCGAAAGCGTGAACAGACTCGGTAACAGAACCTTTCTCGTTGCGGCTGACATGTTGGTGCGAGTCGGTCGTGGCAACCATTGCGGTTGCGTTGCAAAATGGAAGCGGTGCAGGGTGCGGTGTCCTCTCGATGTGGTGCAGGCAGCTCTCAGTGACGATCGTCCAGACGGCGTTGGTGAGACCAAGGCTTACGGTGCAGGACGAGACAGTGCTCGATGCAGTGCAGGCGACAGAGCCGGTTAACGGGAGCTGGCGTCGGTCGGCCCAGACAGCTGTGTGGGACAAGGCGGTGCGTGGTGAAACTTACAAGCGGTGCCCCCAGCCACGATGTGGTCATGGGTGTTGAAGTCAGCAGGAGTGACGGCGTTGGTGAGACCAGGATGGCGAAGTGAAGCAAGGCGGTGCGGAGTGCGGTGCCCACAGGTCATGGTGCAAGCAGCGCTCGGTGGCAGCGGCGGCGGTCGTCGTCATCGGTGAGACCAGGGTTGCGGTGCAAGATGTGGACGGTGCGGTCTGTGGTGCCGCCAGGACACAGAGACAGCGATGGAGTCAATGACGGAGTCAGTTGCGCTTCCCTTCTCTGTGGCAGCTGAAACAGCGGTTCCAGAAGCGGTACCCAGAGGTTGGTGAAGTCTTTGCAGTCCCTGAGACTTCAGAAAAGGAGGCAAGCTCTATTTCAGGCCCTTGGAGATACTCAATAAAGAAGTTGCAGAAAGTTCAGTCCAGTCCTTTCACTGCCCAAGACAGAAGCAGCCATTGCAGGCCAACACAGTAAAGCACTCAGCAAAGTTCCTCCTCACAGCTTCTCCAGCTCTTCTTCTTGGCAGTCTTCTTGGTCCAAAAGAGTTCTAAAGTTCTGGGGTCTCGGCCCCAATACTTATACTCCAAATTCCTTTGTCCTCTCACGCAGAGAGTGTCTGTGCTTAGTTCAAACCAGTTTGGTCCTCTCTGGCCCAGCTTCCCAGCAGGAGGCGGAGACAGCATTGTCCAAGGCAGACAGGGCCTATTCAGGTGCAAGGGAAATCTCCTCCCACCACTCTAAATGCAGACTGGGCCTATTCAGGTGCTAGTGAAAACTCCTCCCACTACTCTGAATGCAGCCCAGGTCTATTCAGCCCAGCCCTGACTCATCCAGACTCTCTGGAGCCACTGCACATCCCCAGCCCCTGTCACTCCAAAGCCAGACAGTCAATAAACATTCTAGCAGAGGCACACTGGATGGCTAAGCAAAAAAATACCTACTTTCTAAAAGTGGTATTTTCAAACACAGAATGTAAAAATCACCCTCACTAAAAGATGCATTTTAACATTCTGAGTTCAGGCATACTAAACTTTGTCTTCCTACCTTGTTCCCAGGGCTAGTTATGTTTATAAGATGTTATAAGCAAACTCCCCATTCTGTCCTATGGGAACAGGTAGCCTTGCAATAGTGAAAAACTAAATTGGCAATAATACACTATCAGGACATGCCCCACACACCAGGGCATGTCCTACCTTTCACATACACTGCACCATGCCCACAGAGGTACCTTGGGCCTACCTTAGGGGTGTCTGACATGTAAGAAAAGGGAAGGTGAGGGCCTGGCAAATGGATGCACTTGCCAAGTCGACATGGCAGTTCCAGACTGCATACAGGCTCTGCAATGGCAGGCCAGAGTTACATTTACAGGCTGCTTATATGGGTGGCACAATCAGTGCTGCAAGCCCACTAGCAGCATTTGATTTACAGGCCCTGGGCACACACGGTGCACTGTACTAGGGACTGACTAGTAAATCAAATCAGCCAATCATGGAAACACCAATCCATAACACAATTTACACAGAGAGCATATGCACTTTAGCACTGAATAGCAGTGGTAAAGTGCCCAGAGTCCTAAAACCAACAACAGCAGGACAGAAAAAAATAGGAGGAAGAAGCAGAATGTTTGAGGATAACCCTGCAAAAAGGGGCATTTCCAACAGACGTGAACTGCAATACTGTGAATTATGGTGTATTAGGGACATTTCACTGTAAACATTAAGAAATTAACGTTGAAACTAGATGCAACAAGCTGAAAACATTAACGTGCAGAATTCCTGCATACTGCTGACAAACATTCACGTATTACATGTGCTTATGTAACATTTTAATTTTGAAGTGCTCAGTAAGAGTGTTCAGTTTATATGTAATTTCATTACGGCTGTGTGCCATTTTCTTATGTTGCCCAAATACTGTAGGCCTGAAATGCATTTTCCCTGGAAGCTCTCGCATTAGATTTAATAGTTGTATTTCATGTGCAGTTGGATTTGTTCTTTCTCACGTTTCTGTTGCAGGTGGAAGAATCATCCTTGTTAGTTATAATAATGTATTTTTTTAGGAGTTAGGTTAGGGAGAATAGGATACATTGAGCGTTGATACTGATAGCGAAGAACTGTTGTACTTTCTCATCGGAGGGAGCCTGGGAATCAAGGTTATCTTGCCAAGCTTGGGAGCATCGCTGCCTACTGGAAAGTTACCTATGAGGAGGTGGCCTTACTGGATTGCGTGACCTACAAGGGACCCTGGGATACTACCTGTGGTATTGATGTATCGTGACTAGGGAAAGTGTCCGGGGACTTCTGCCTTGCCTTGAGAGAGAGAGCATCTTAGAATGAGCTCTGTAGCTTTATGCGGCCGGACCCAACTGATGTGGGGAGACTTCTTAGGAAGGCTTCATACGCTGACACCATAACTGATCTTGCCTGGGAAATGCTATGTAGGGATGTCTTGTTAGTGCTAGTTTAGGGACAAATTGATGCTTTACACCCACGAGCTTCCGATGAAGGAGAACCTGGATGTCTGTTCTGTAATCTTTTGTATCCTGATTCTCAAACTAATCATCTTGTGCAGGTGGCTTTGTATCAGTCCCAATGTAGTCCTCACTTTGAGGTGCCTGTACTTCCAGTTATTTTTTGCTATGTAATAAACCAACTAAATTTATTTGGTAGTCTGTGATTCTTAAGAGTCATAGTAAATTGGAACTGAAATGATTGATCAGCTAACGATTTCTCTCCCCCACGCTTTCATGCTGAGAAAAAGTACTATCAACTCGAGGTTCTAGAGCGAATCTAGAACATGGAACTCAGCTCCTTCACCCCATTAGTGAAGCATATAGGTATAAAAGTGGCAATATCACGGAAGTCAACCATAAAAACTAGCCCACCTGACCATAAAACTAGCCCACAACTGATAAAAAAAAACAGCACACACACTGATCAGTCAGACCAGCCCATCAGGCACTGCCTGATTGCCCTATAGGCCACCCAATCCAGCCTTTCACTGCCCTCTCCGCATTTGTGAAATCTACAGGTTTTTATACTTGTTTCAACTCGCACTCTCTTTTCCCTCAGATCAGCAGAGTGGCCAAATCTGCCAACTTTTGACTATATTCTCTCAAAAGTATTAAACAGCTGCTCTCATCAGCCTACCTGAAAACAGCATTACATGCTTTGGTTATTTATTGGCTGGAATATGGTAATGCAGGTGTTCCTCCATCTTCACAGCTTTGCTCAAAGCTCTTCTACGTTCTGCGGGCAGATTCATGTCCTTGAAGAAACTTTAATCACATATCCCAACCCTACATTGGCTTCCTACTGAAGCCATAAACAGATTCAAAGTCCAAAACAATACTTTCACAGGTGGCGTAACATCCCTTTGGAACTCTTTTTTGGTGGACTTAAGAACTCAAACCAACCTTCATTTTTCCAGAAAGAAGTAAAAACTAACCATTTCTGTCTTGCTGAAATCACGTCATTTTCCTAATGAATTTGACCTGGCTTTCTCTTGACATTTTAGACATTCAGTGGTATCATTTGTTGAATTACTAGTTGTGACCGTATAAAATTCTGAGTTTTTTGTAAGGTTCCCTTATATGCATGTGGTACAGGAACTGTTTACGAAACTGTTCAATTAAAAAGGATGGTGCAAATGTAACCACTCAAAGTCAGTCAAAGTAAGCTTTATTGTTTGATTAGTGAAAATCATTAATATTTTAAGATTGTTAGAGTGTAATTAGATGATAACGATCAATGTATACACTATGTTACTGTACATGTAATGTGTCTTTTATGATCACTGATCGAAATAAAGACTTATAAATCGAAAATCATTACAATATAAGTAGAATGCAATAAATAGATAAATAAATACAATAAAATGATTCAAATGTCCTTGTTGAATACGGGAGGGGAGATGTTCAATGTCCAAGTTCGTTGGCTAAAAGTTTGAGTCCTTCTTTGTGCAAATGCGCAAAGAGCTGCTTAACAGACATATAAAATGGATTACAATCATCCCACCTGAGACCATAAGCTAGTCTGCTTTTGCAGAAGAAGAACTGGCGCAATGGTTGTTTGGGATAGCAGTTAGAAGGATTGCCTTGCTACGGATGTTATCAGTGCAGACATGCAAGTGCTCTTTGGGGCCGGAGTAGTGGAAGTGTTTTGTGCAAGAAGAAGGACTTGTGCAAATTATTATTTTAGCATGGCAAGTAAATCGAGGTTGCCTTAGTCCAGTTATATGGTTGGTGAGTCTGGACGGTTACATAACCCCCATCTCCCTGGGGAGCAAGGGTTCAAGGCTGGCGAGTCTGTTCAGTCTGGTAAGGTGCTTTCTTTAGGGCTCGGTCGACTCCTTGGAAATACTTTAGTGTTCGGGAGGGTCTCCAGAGTTTAGGCAAGCCATTATGGCTTGTCTACAGGAACATACTCTTGCCTGGTTCCAGAAGGGCCAAAGCCAGTGACGGCGCAGGTTTAAAGTGGACCTGCAGAGCCAGATGGTATGGATTGCGCCCTCCTTTGGGGGCAGATTTACAAGCCCCTTGCGCCACTTTTGCGCCGCCGTTGCGTCACTTCTGTGACGCAGCGGCGGTGTAAACCATGCGCCACGTTGCGCCCTATTTACAACGTGACGCATCTAGGGAGATGCGTCACGTTGTAAAGCCTTACGCCACATGAAACCTGCGTCAGGTTTCATGTGGGCGTTCCGGCACAGGGGGGGGCGTTCCGGCGCAGTAAAGCCTCGGTAAAGTGCCTGAGTGAAATCTACAAGATTCCACTCAGTCACTTTTCCGACGCCGCTGCGTCTAAACCTTGCGCCTGCTTGAAGTAGGCGTAAGGCATGACGCACCACGTTATGTATGGGCAGGCCACGAGCATTGCTGGAGTTGCGTCGCGCTTGCGACCCGACTCCAGCAATGCGCCACCCTTCCGACGGGAGATGCGTCACGCATCTGTTTATCCTTGCGCCACGATGCACCGCATAGTAAATGCGGCGCATCTGTGGTGGCGCAAGGGTAAACTTGCGTGACGCATCTTACCTGGCGCATCCCTGCTGATTTGCAGGGATGCGCCAGTCGTCATAAATCTGCGCCTTGGTTTCCACGCAGCCTGCATTGAGCATGTCCTTCTGGCCTTAACCATGGCAATGTGTGCACATTAGTAGGGAGGATGACGAGGTGTTGTTTTAAAACTTTACCCTTGGTCCTACTACTAAATGCCTCGCCAAGGTATGGCCGTAGTTTTAGGGAGGTGTAGCTATTTATCAACGTCCATGCATGGGCACATTTCTTGAGGGATGCCCTATCCTCCAGACATGAAATTAGTTTTTATGTTTTATTAATGGTACTTCGGAACGGTTCAAGACTAGGCGATATAGACCACAATTGTGCTAGCCCAAACAGGTCAATTGATCTTTTAAGATATTCTCCGGCCGCTGAATAGGATTTGTTTATTTCCAGCCAAACATTGTGGTTCATGGTGTGCCTTTCGGTGGACCAAAGCCTGTAGCACATGATGGTAAATGTAGCGCATCTTGCTATTGACTGTTTGGCTAGTCCGAATTCTAGCCTGATATGAGCAGGTGAGGTGTATCTAGGGAGATGGAAGATTTCCCTGTAAATTCTTGTGATCGTGTTGTCCAGAGTTTTTGAGACCCTGCCCTGAAGAGCTTTGCTTCCGTACGCCAGGGTTGGCACTACCTTGGCCCTTGCTATTTTTAAGATGGTGCTGAACGACAGACCATTCAGGTTCCTGAATAGCTCCCTAAGACCTGCTGCCAGTGTGAGCCCTTTCCTTTTTATTTCCTCCCTTTGGGGCTTAAAGTTTATTTTACTGTCAAATGTAAGTCCAAGATATATTTATATTTTTTTACTTAATCAACCTTAGTGGAATCAAGAAACCAGTTAATTTTGCCGCTTGTTTTTCTAAAACAGTTCACGATTTTGGTTTTCTTGGTGTTGATTGTCAAGCCATTTTTAATGAATATCCATGGGTGGCGTTCAGAAGACGTACCATCCCAACCTTAGTACAGCTGATCAACACCAAGTCGTCAGTGTAGATGAGATTTGAAAGGAGAATAGATCAAAGCTTCGGGGCATGGGAGTTAATGAAGACAGGACTGGAGGAAGGTCTTCCAGAAATAGGCTGAAAAGACTGGGGACTAGGAATCAACCCTGCTTAAGCCCAAAGAATGTTGAAATGACCCTGGAGAGGTTAGCCCCATTGCCTATCTTTATTCTAACCCAAGTATTCATATGTAAATTTTCAATTGCTCTTAGGAGTGCCGGTGGTGCAAACCAGTTTCTTAATTTTCTCAAAAGCCTGTTCCGTTTAACACAGTCAAATGCGGCTTTGTAGTCTATGTAGCTTAGGTAGACTGGTAATTTGGCTGTTTTGGAAGAGTCGAGCAGTAGGGTTCAGTGCCGTAATGTTTGTCAGGGTCCTGTGTTTTTTTTGTGAGCCCCGTCTGGTTGATCAGGATAATTGAATTTGCAATGGCCAAGTCAAGTAGCTGTTCTAGTAGGATGCTTGCGTAATACTTCCCCTCATTGTCAATGAGGGCTATCAGTCTATAGTTTTCAGCTTTTGATTTGTCGCCTCTCCTGAAGTTGGGTGTTATGATGGACCCTTTTCAAGATGCTGGAATCGTAGCACCTGATAGAGCATGATTGAATAGAGGGCCCTTATACTCTGCACATTTTGCTGGATTAGTCTTGTAAATGGCCTGAGGGATTCCCTTTGGGCCAGGAGTGCCAGTAATTCTGCCTTTAGTTATCTGTCTATGAACTGTTACTTTGTCTATAATTTGCACCTCATCTGTGCCACTGGACAATGAAACTGATGGACCGTGCTTGTCGAATGATGCTGCCCCTGGGCATTCTGCTGTGTCTGCTGTGCTTGCTCTGTTGTTAAAGTGAGCAAGAAGGAAGGAGGCCCAGGCTTCCTCAGACAGGTTGGATTTCGGGAGTGGCTTTGATGTGTTTTTTAGGGTGTTAACAGATTGCCAGGATGCATTGGGGTTATGATGATTGCTATTACGGATGAGCTTGACCCAGAAGGATGAGGTGATTTCCCTCTTTTTGCTCCAGACCACCCTCTTTAAAGCCTTTTTCTTGTGCCTTATATTGGCTATGAGAGTTTCATTATGAGGAGGCAGCCATACTGCTCAAAAATCTTTGTTGACTTCCTTCTTCAGAATTTTAATTTCTCTGTTCGTGCAACTGTTTTGACCTTGCACAGGATGGCATGTTGTTAGAGGGGCTATATAAGGTTTTTCTTTTGATTTTGTTAGGAGGAAGTCTACTTAGGCTTCCCAGTTTCGTCTAGGGGAGTACCTGTTGCTCTGAGGCAATTTAAAGTGATTTTCAGCTTCCTGTTCCAGGAATTCTATGGTAGTTGAGGTCCATTTTACCCTCCGTAGGTCGGGCAGGTAGGTTGATAACAGTGGGTCTGAGGTGCGGATGTTCTCGGTCACAGCAAGGGCGAGTTGAAGCTCCTGGGGCAAATGGTTGCTAACCGTTCTTTCACCCATTTTGAATACACAGACTTGCTGTGATAAAGACAGGGATCCAAGTGTGTAGTTGAACAGAGAGTTGCCATTGGTGGAGCGGAAGGACATGGCGGGTGGGATATTGCCTTGGTGTTCCAGTTTGCTGAGCAGGTTAAGGCCCTTTGATTCCCTCCTTCCAAAGTCTGTTTTTATTGTATTTGATTTGGTGATGGACCTAGCAGATACATTTAATTGAAGTTGCCTGTTACCATAGTCATGGAGTGTGGGTGGGATACCGGTACTTTGAGGAGGCTGTCGCACTGCTTCTTCAGGGTCTCTGTATGGTCTTTGCAGCTGGGTGGTGCGTAGAGATTTACTAAAGTCACTGTGCTGGCTGTGCGTCCTTCTTGCATTGTTTTGTGCAGTATTTGGATATTGTCAGAGGCAGTTCTTTGCTGCTGGCTTGGATCGCTGTGGACAAGTAAATCGTGATGCCCCTTCCGCTGCGTCTGAATTTGGCTTTTTTGGTCGCCGGGATTACATTGTGAGAGATCCCCGAGATGGTGATTGGTGTTTGAGCACAAGTCTCCTGAAGGGCGACCACCGAGAAAGTTTGGAGAAAGGTGAGGAGGTCCTGGTCTTTGAGCTTACTTGCTAGGCTGTGTATGTTCCATGATCAGAGTTGGAGGGCAGATGTTGTAGGTTCCATGATGTCTGCTTGAACTGCCCCAGGTCACCTTGCAGGCTGTGGCTTATTTAGTGACCTTGCAATGAATCCCCATTCATTTGCTGCTGACACTATCCTGAATCATATAGTAGGAAATAGTGTCTTAGTCAGTCACTTTTTCCTTGCTTTGTGGGCCTGCACGTAGTGATTTTTTCAGCAGTAAGGATTTGATGGTGTATTTGTTTTCCGTGGATCGGTGCCTTTGGTCCTCCTTAGAGGGTACCCTGGTTCTAAGTATTGATCCACGATCATGCCCCATGTCAGGAAGTGGTTGCTTTTGCACTGTACCATGTCGGCCATGTCCTGTGAGCTTCAGGTGACCTTTTTAGAGTATCTCCGGTGCCCTTGGTTTGTATTTAACAAATTGTATATATTCGATGTCATTAGAGGTTACCCCGGTAAGTTCTGGGGTCTGATTCAGCAGTGATATAATGTTGCCTTAGTTAAGGATGTCATCATTTCCTATTGAGCGGTAAAGCGAATGCAACAAGGTTGCACTGTGTCCCCTTGCTCGAGAGCTCTCACACGGTGCTGGTGTACTCTTGACCAACAGCTGAAGGTTGGTTGGGGCTGTGTTCTCTTTGCCCCTATGTGGTGACCAAGTTACTATTGCAAGACTTGTTTCCGGAGCAGATGCTGCATGTCATTATTGATGAAGTTGACGAGCCACATGCCATCCCATCTCAGTTTTCTTTGACTGTGTTAACTGACAGGAGGATGTGAGTAGAAGGTGGTCCTTTCCTTAAATTCTAGGCCACTGGATTGGGAGTGGGCTGATATCAGGAATCAAGGTCCTAGGCTGTTCTAGGTCCTGTGGCTCAGTATCTTGGCCCACTGCAACTGGTGCCGTTAAGTTGGAACTTAGTTTATCCTCAGTTGTGTGATCCGTTCTTGCCTTGATCTCACCAGGAGTGTCTATCCCTTGCCTTCCTGGTGTTGAAGTGATATTTCCAAAGATGATGTAGTTCCTCAGCCAGTTTGTTTTAGGGAAAATGTTATTCCTTAACTTTTTTTTCTGGTGTCTTTCGGGTCTTGCTCCTGTGTCAGCTTTGATTGTTAGTGCATGTTGAGTTTTTTGGGGTGGTCCATTGAGGCCAAGCTGTCTAGACCCCGTACCGCTGCTGACGTCAGTGTTAGTGATGTCTCTCTTTTTGTTCTGGTTTTCAGCTGCCCCTTGCTCTGTTGCCATGGTCTTGTTAATATGAAAAAAATTGATTCTAATATGGAAAACAATACATTCATTTATGAGAACCAAATTGCGTCTTTATTAACAACATCGCCCGTTGTGAACTCCAGCTCAGCCCGACTTGCAAATATGCTGTCAGGCAAGCTCTGAGACCTAGGCCCAAGGTCACTGATTGATAGGTCTCAGGTGATGTGGCACGTAGCCGGCGGACAAATGCACAAACAGGAAACCTTAGATATATCCCACAGATAAGCACAGCAACATTACAATGGTCAAGGTAGATTGGCCCCAATAAAGTACACATGGCCGGAGGGGGTATGCGCACTCCTAAAACACCATAAAGTCAGATGTCACATGAGTTAGGAACATACGATGAACTGTATAAAAGAAGGCCACGGACCGATTTTAAATTGAGACAGCCTTCAGATCCTTTGCCTGTAACTGTTCTCCCCGCTGCTATGTTTAATTAAGCAAACTGTTCCTGTTTTGCCAAATGCCTCTTGTTTTTTCAAGATATTTCATGTTCAAGTAACATTTTGGCGAACCACCATCGGAGCTGATTAGTACCTCGAACCTGACTGCAGCCAAAGGAAGGAGACCCCGCTCGGATGGATTTACATTTGCGCATCAAGGTTGGTGGGCAGATACCACAGTTGATTGGAGGTTCTGCTGAATCCACGGGGTGGAGGTCCGTCCTGAAGCAGCTGTCACAGAGAGTAAGAGACTACATCAGAACCTAATTTAAAGCATTTGGCGTATGGCAAACTAGGGAGAAGTGTAAAAAGATAACCTGAGCGCCCTGCCACTGACAGAATGTGGCATGTTACATATTTTATATGTCATAGCTGAGTAGTTGTAAGGCGCCCTTGGGAGGCGATCCCGCGGATGTCACCATTTTTTGATAGTCAGCAATCTAGGAAAGGTGAATATTTATTGTATAACCATTGATAACTCCCAGGATGCTGTTTTTGTAATAGAGCTATCCTGATTGGGCAGAGTTGGCACCTCAATCTCATAATTTTCAGTCAAAAAGGTTTTCTCAGTGCAACTGGCTTCTTAACACTGTTGATATCTGAAAGGAGTGAGAGCTGTTGGTTGTTTAGAGTGCTGGGCATAACACACACAGTATGCTTAGGCCACTAGGTGTGACACAAATGGTACGCTTGGACCACAAGGTGTGACACAGATGATACACTTGGCCCCTGGGTGTGATACAGGGTGTGACTCGGATGTTAGTGAAAAAGGTTTGGACCTGGAAACGTAGGTGTAACTTGTGTGTGGCGAAGAGCATCCTGTGGTTCCCGAGTTCCTTTTTCCGCATCTATTACTATTACCTTTGTCCCAGAGCAAATATTGCCAGACTATCAGGCTCACTTAGTACTGTGTACAGTGCAGAGCTTCCCCTGTTTACAGGATAGCATGCGCTAGGAGCAGGCTAAGACATTTTTGACAAAGTAATCAAATTTTTCAGTCAACTTTTGTTGAGTTGGTGTAATGTACATATGATGTTATGGTGCTGTTATTTATTGAAAACTATATATTGTGCAAGAATTGATATCATGCAGATACTGTCCTAATATTGCATGTTTATCGCCTAAGTTTCAATACTTCATATGAGGGTGCTGTTATTTATTGCAAACTGTATTTTGTGCAAAAGTTGATATCGTGCAGATACTGTTTTAATATTGCACTTTTTCACCTATGTACCTATGTTGCAACCCTTCATATGCATTGTTATCTGTGTTTATTGAAATGTTCAAGTGAATTGTTTGATGCATCAATGAATAGCGCTGAGCTCACAGTATGTAAAATTGTAAGAGTGCACCAGGTACCTTCGTCCCCATGATTAGATCAAACAAAGACTCCCAAAAAGATTTAAATCATATTTTGCCCACAAAACCATTACATTTGTCATGGATTCCCCATTAAAACACATGGAAACCAGATTTCTCACACAGGCAAAGAAACTTTATAAGTTTAGCCAAGAAGGGCATGCACACACGAAGGCGCATACATTTCCCTGGCCTAAAGAGGGGACATTGACACTAACGTAATTGAGAGTACTAAAACACATCTAAAAACTAAATATACAGGTCAAAAGAGAGCAAGGAGAGAAGCATTACGAGAATTATGGGCCATCTTGAAGAGTCCCAGAGTGATAGCCCTTCAATATCGGTAGTAAGCAAGGCGTCAGCGCCTTCCCCACCATATGCAGGAATGGAAGGGCCCACTCCAGCTCCCCCTGCATTAGGATATTCCAATCCACGAACAGTAGGAGCCGACGGGCCCTCTGCTGAAAGACAGCAGTTAGGCCCAAGCATGAGAAACCAAAAGATCAGCGAGCCCGGATGCTTCCAGTGCAGCCCAAGTCCGTTGGAAAGGTCCCCAAAAGCTTGAACGCCTGTCTATCAAGACCTACACTTAGGAACTCAACCAGAAAACAAAGCATACACTCCCACTGGTTAACACGAACATACACGAGTGACAGGGAGGTTTGTGGCAGTTCTCAATAGGTATTCAGCATGTGGGGTGAGGAAGAGAACTCCACTCCCCCAGGAACTGACGAAGAAGATGGGGCTACAGAGTTTGCCCAGTTAGATGAGGGGGAAAATTGGGAACTGATGCTTGAAAAAGAAAGGGCACACAATCACTCACTTGTACTGTCAACCACGTGCCAACCATACGCACGGTACTCGTAAACAATACCCCTTACAGCTTCCTAATAGACACGGGGCGACAAGGTCATACCTAAGGGGGGTATAGTCCCATTATCAAAAGACACTACGGTTATGCAAGGGTTTTCGGGTATGATGACAAGGATCCCATTCACAAACCCCCCAGAACTGGATAGAGGAGGCAGTCATGTGGGAGGACAGCTATTATATTTTCCCTCGTCCCCAATCAATCTATTGAGATGAGATTTGATGGGCAAGCTAAAAATGACCATCCAGTTCTCCAATGACAGGACTATGGCCTTCTCCTCCCCTGGAGTTCTTTCCCCGACACCCATGTCATTAAAATGCCCCCATAGCACAGGCAGACAAGTGAGCACATCACCTACCAACCAGACTGCCTTCACTGAGGCAGTTTTGAAGAACATGCAAAAATTCTTGGATCTTTGCGAATTCATTAGGCAGTGGGTACGTCACGCACATCGTCCCTTACTTGAGGCTATTAAAAGGGCAAAAGCCTTTATAGCCAATAAAGTATCAGAGGGGGAGAGAGTCGTGCCTGCGCTACCCGATGAGTCCTCTATGATAAATCAGGAAACAGGGGTAAGACACACAGGGTTTTGGCAGTAACAGCTAGAACCTGCGTGCCTTTGGAAACGCTGAAGATCACGAGTTAATGGAACTCATTCTAAGCTACCACCACAGTGCCTCCGAGCACCGGGAGGTGGCAAAGACGAGGCTGCTTGAAGTCATGCGGTACACACGCAATGCTTAAGGACCTCTTTAAGCTGTTAATTAATTTACCTGAACACGTAGCGGTAGTAAAATGTGCTGCACATATTCAAGGTGAAAACCTATATGGAACGGAAGGACGGACACACGTACTCTCCACATAATGGCCCACAGCGACGATCCCCGAACAGGAGCAAACCCGAAGAGACACCACTAAATTGGGCCAAAACTAATTGAAAAAAAAAAGTCTGCCCTCGAGGGGACCGTGTTGGCCGTGACCTTGCAAATGGCACTAGTCTCAAGGGGAGCTCCACCCCAAAACTCCAGAGGGTTCCAACCCAGCTATGGCAGTAGGGGCCAGGGACGTTGGCAGCAACCAGACCCTTGGGAGTGCTACTATTGCCACAGGCGGGGCCACCTGGCAGACAGATGCCGGTTGAAGGCATACCATGAGCAGAGATCGATGAGCCAGGCCCAGCAACCACAAAACCCCACAAATGTCCAGCCACAAAACCAAGCACATGGGAATCAGAATGCACCCTACACTCTCGCAGCAGGGATCAGGTAAGTGGACAACCACGTGGCAGCAGCAACCACAGGCAGGGAACTCAGCCCAACAATGACTGGGGCCACAACCTTGGCAGGGATGGGTAACTGTATGAGGAGGTAGCGCCTTAACGCAATCACAGAGCCAAAATGTGCAGTAAGATAAACCCCCAGCATAAGTAAGAATAACTAGCACCCACCTACCCTCTTCCCCAAAAAACTGTACCAAACCAAAAGAAGGACAAAATAAGACAACACTGTGAATTAAAATTTTTACTTGCATCCAGAGATTCAGAGCGATTGAGAGCTAAGTCGACCAGGTATCCTCACTAAAGTTCTGCATCATTGGTGACCCCAAGGAAGCGTGGAATCACCAGGTTACCTAGGGTGCCTCCAAGAGCCAAGGCCCCAGTCTGCTGTTGATCCCCCGGAGCAGGGTTGGCTGGACTCACCCCAGGGGGAGGGAAGTCTGATGAGGGGGCAGGTCGGCACCACGAGAATGTATTTAAAAAGCAGATACCCAGGTCCCCACGTCCAAAGTCAATAGGGACGGGTCCCAATCACCAAGTCAAAAGGTCCCCATTCTCGGGCATCTGGGCCAGGACCAATATTTCCATCATGGTATATAGTCCCAACAGCACCTCCAAAAAGCTAAAAGCCTCCGCCCAATGGAGGCCCCCTTTTCAATTAATTCTAAAACGAAGCTGTTCTCAGTGGCGGTAACCAGGACTACTGTGTGCCTAGGATAGTAGAACCACAAAAAACCCACAGCAGATGCACAAAGTGCGAATAAGCTGCGAGTCCAAGGCTCCAGTTGGGGGTGGGGTTCACGAGGGCAACCAGATGTCCCAGAATTGCTGAGGCAGTTCCCGGGTTTTTTCAGTCATCATCACCCAGCAGACGTTTGAAAATTTTTGAGCAAAAACCATGAGTTCCACATTTGTGAGGTTACAAGGCAGATACTGACTTAGCCAGCCTTCTCCTATGCATTGTGAAGTATCCCGCTTTTCGAAAGTTCGGTCACCGTGTCCCGCCCTTACAATGCAAGACTGTAGATATCTTACTCTCCAGCTAGGGACAGCAGGCCCAAGTGTGCTGAGAGGAAGCAGGAAGTGGTCCGAGGGAGAGAGAGGGGCCTGGGAAGAGGGATCCAAATGTCCACTGCAGCTCCAGATGAAGGTAGGACACCGGAGGCGCTCACCTCCAGATCAAGCATAGTGATAAACAAATGCTCCAAACCTCGCAGGGATCATCCAGGGAAAGCAGTTGCCCAACCTCAGACACCACAAGGCAGAATAGGGGGCCACAGAGTAGCCTCCGACCCCCTCCCCAACTTAACAAATGAGGCATTAGATCACACGAGACTTAGGGAAATGCCCAAAAGTAAAGAAAAACAGCCCAAAGTTAGAGAGAGAATAAAAAGAAGCTTCCAGATGAAAGGCAGGAGCGAGACCTCGCGCCACAAGGTAGAGACATGTGGCACACTCATGCCGGGAACTGAGAGATACATACATATGTGATCTCGGGGCATGTTGCAAGCATCAGCTGCACTAAATAGTGGCAGCTCCCTCATCATATATTCCAGTGCACATGCAGACAAAAAAGACGCAACTCACACCAACTGCGCCTCCATGCACACACCAGATGAGACACGTTTCTGGAAAACTAGTGACGCCCACGGAACCCCGGCTAAAATATGATGCTATCCATCCCTATGATAATGATACCACCCCACAAATATCTTTCACTAATCTAAGCATGCAGTTAGGAGTGGAGGGGGGGCTCAACTGCTCATAAAGAGATTAAACTGCCTGGATAACCAATAATCACTCTTATTACCCCCAAAAGATATACGCCAGGGGTCTCCTTCTGGTGCCTCACTAAAATAGCGAGTAGTGGAGTTTGGAGGACACACCCCTAGGGTAAAAATGCAGAAACTCTGAAAACCATTGATTACGGCACACATGTAATGTTTCTGAGTTAACAATGAACCAAGTTCTTATCCAAACAAGGCAACCAGAGAACCTTCAAGTGCACCAACACCCAGCTGCCATATCAAACAAACCGGCCCAGACAAGAAGGCCTGAAGTCGATGCTAGCATGGAAACAATACATTCATTTATGAGAACGAAATTGCTTCTTTATTAACGACATTGCCAGTTGTGAACTCCACATCAACCCGACTCCCAAATATGCAGTCAGGCAAGTTCTGAGACCAAGGCCCTTGGTCACTGATTGATAGGTCACAGGTGGGGTGGCACATAGCCATCAGACAAATGCATGAACAGGAAACCTCAGATCAATCCCACAGATAGGCGCAGCGACATTACAATGGTCGAGGGAGTTTGGCCCCAATAAAGTACACAAGGCCAGAAGGGGTACACACGCTCCTAAAATACCAGATGCCACATGAATTAGAAACATATAGCCAATCAAGACACTGCACACGCAGTGATCACATGGTCCCCATGCCAGATATCTGGACACGTTACCCACTGGCCACATTGTGTCCATGCAAAGTCAAGGCCCACCTGTATTTTTCATTAGGCAATTAATTTATGACTCCAAAGTCAGCAACTTACATTACTCACCATATATGGATCACCGGAAACCTTCTATTACCTACGATGAACTGTATAAAAGAAGGCCACCGACCGAATGTAAATTGAGACAGTCCTCAGACCCTGTGCCTGTTACTGTTTTCCCAGCCGCTATGTTTAATTAAACAAACTGTTCCTGTTTTGTCAAACGCCTCTTGTCTCTTGTTTTTTCAAGGTATTTCATGTTCAAGTAACAGTCTCACTGGGGGGGCCAAGAGACGGTAGCGGGCCAGAAAGAGATTGGACATCTGAAGGGGGGCTGAGTGTGATAGAGCTAGTCATTATTTCAGGCTTTTTTCAACCACAACTGTGAAGTGCACTGCAATGAAAAATTTCCACAATGACTTAGCCAATTCTGTCAATGTGTGTCCAAAGTATTCTTTAATCTTCATAGGAATATCATAAAAACAGCCAACGCGTTTCGTCCACCACCTGTGGACTTCATTAGGGCTGTGAAACATACAAAAACATATAATGTATAATACAACACACATGTAAAATTACAAAACAACATATATTGAAACAAAAAAGACACAATTATAAAAATCCCAAATAGGACAATGTCCAATTGCCCACAAAATACAAACAGGGACAGTGTACATGAATCAAAACAACATGGTGACAGAAAAGGGGAAGAAAAACGAAAGCAAAGGTGGTTCTTAAATTACAAAACCAGTGTATAGAAAGACCCTCATTTAGTTTGATGGTACTTAAAAAGCAGTAAAAAGAACCTGTCCATTAGAACCATCCATTGGTATAAGAAACGTGGGTGTGTGCTACTTTTAAAACGAGTGTCACCTTCGAACCAACCCTTGAGTGTTTTAAATATGTGAGAATTCAAGACTACAGCTTGATATAGCTCATAGTGCATACCGTAATACTTTATTGTTTTCTTCAATGTGACTGGAATCATCAACTCCAACCTTGCGGTATTCCGATCGGTAGTGCTTCCTTATATATTCCTAGTCCCTCATATTCCCTGGGCCAGGTGGAATTCCTTGTACATTTATTCGAATCAATGCATCGACGGTGCCTAAAAGTAATCGGAATCCTAATATTGAAATCCATATTAAGAGCCTACCATACAATATTATTTTATCTTAAAGAGTATAAATTATGGAATCGATTGGCATTACTACTAAGAACCAGTCAAGTTACAAAACGAGGATATTTATTGTTGTTGGTATTAACCTGTTGTTCCTTGGTGTATTCATTTAAAAATTAATTAAATGTATCCAGCTGGAGTGACAGAGTGAGTATAAAAATTCAACGGAATAATTTATAAACGCACGTGTGGAGCCAGAAATTACACATTTTACAAAAGTGTGTACTGTGCGTTGTAATGATCGATTCTTCTCAGCTGATTATGCCCTAGTTCACAATAATGTAGGCAGCCTGCACTCATGGTAGTGCATGCCCTAAACCTGTAAACACAAGGGAGTGATAACTTTGTCTCAGTTTGAAAGGGCCCACAATGCCAAACTCAAAAAAAGGGGGCATTGGTTACATCAGAAATGTATACTGAGGTGGTGTATAAATATACCACGTCAAGTAGTATAATGGGGGAGGCGGGAAAGCCACCAACCAGAGATATCCGATGCTGTAAATATACTTTCCCAAAAAGTTCACCATTTATATAGATTATTGTCTTATGTTAACCGTGGACCCGTCAAATCGGACGAAAGGTCCAAAAACGCCATATTTATAATAGAGAAAAGAGAGTTCCTCAAGTGGATCGTACCTTAGTAAGCACCAGTTCCTGCTCCAATCATCGGCGTCTCCCCGTGTGTGAGCGGCCCTGTCCATTGGGCTCCATATAAGCATACGCGACGTGCTTTTGCGTTCACCACATATCGGCCTTTAAAGGCGCAATGCCCAAAATGAAAAGACTTCGGGGCAGATTTACAAGCCCCTTGCGCCACTTTAGCGCCGCCGTTGCGTCACTTCTGTGACGCAACGGCGGCGTAAAGCCAGCGCCATGCTGCGGGTATTTACAACGTGACGCATCTAGGGAGATGCGTCACGTAGTAAGCCCTGCGCCACATGAAACCTGCGTCAGGTTTCATGCTGGGCGTTCCGGAGCAGGGGGGCGTTCCGGCGCAGGAACGCCTCGCAAAAGTGGCTGAGTGAAATCTACAAGATTTCACTCAGTCACTTTTCCGACGCCGCTGCGACGAATCCTTACGCCTGCTTCAAGCAGGCGTAAGGAGTGGCGCACCACGTTAGGTATGGGCGGCCCACGAGCATTGCTGGAGTTGCGTCGCGCTTGCGACACGACTCCAGCAATGCGCCGCCCTTGCGCCACAGGATGCGACACGCATCGGCCTTTCCTTGCGCCACGGTGCGCCGCATTGTAAATGCGGCGCTTCCGTGGTGGCGCAAGGAGAGTATTGCGTGTCGCAACTATTCTGGCGCATCCCTGCTGATTTGCAGGGATGCGCCAGAAGTTGTAAATCTGCCCCTATGTGTGTTCAGTTCCGTGCTTCTACGTTCTTTACGTATCGGTTTTTAAAGGCACAATGCCCAAAAATGAAAAGACTTCATGTGTTCCATGTAGGAACGCCAGCAACAAGTTCAGCCTTGTAGAGGCCGCCCCACAAACGGTCACAACACTCCCACTGCGCCACAGAATACAGGCGCCTAATCTATATTATATATTTTATATTGTGTAAGACGATCTTGGGAAAAAACCTGTTGGGGTGGAATATCTACCCCTATAGTAAATGTCATGTAGCCATCTGATGCTTTAAAAGGCATTCATTAGAGAGTGTATGTATGTAAAATTAAAATTAAAATAAAAAATAAATGCAAGGAAAGGCTACATTAACCCCTTAACTGCTGGGCCTTTTCCCCCCCAGTGCTGAGCCCTTTTTTGGCTATTTGGGGTAGTTCGCGATTAGGCCTCTGTAACTTTTTGACCACATAAGGTATCCATGCCAAATTTGTGTCCTTTTTTTCCAACATTATGGGGATTCTAAAGGTACCCAGGGTTGGTGGATTCCCCTGGAGGGGACCCAGAAATTAACCAAAATACAGGTACATTTTGTTTTTTTTGGGAAAAATGGGAAAAAAGGGCTACAGATGAAAGCGTCTGGTTTTTTCCATGCAAATGGTATCAAAAAAGGGGTTGTGGTGCTGAAATCACCATCTTCCCAGATTTCAGGAACAAGCAGACTTTTGTTAAAAAAACAACATTTTTTACACAGTTTTGGCATTTTTCTGGGACATAGCCTATTTTTGCTATTTTTTGTGCTTTCAAACTCTTTCCAGTTAATGGTAGAAATGGGTATGAAAACAATAATGGATCCTGGAAATCTATACATTTTAGAAAAGTAGACAAAATTCTGAATTCATCAAGGGGTCATTTGTGTAGATCCTTCAAGGTTTCTTTATAGAAACTAACCGTTGAATATAGGAAAAATTGAAAATTAGTTGAAAAAAACAGACATTTGTGTCAACGTTTTCACCTGTAACCTCTTCTAATTATGACAGCTGTTTGAAAGCAATATACCGTTACATCCGACGGACCTTTCTGGTTGTGGGGATATATAGGACTTGTAGGTTCACCAAGAACCCGACGAACCCAGAGCCAATAACTGAGCAGCGTCTTGCAATGGTTTTTTATTATGTACCGGGTATAGAGCAATTAATTTGGGTAAATATATACATGGAAAAATCGGTATGAAAGACACCTATGTATTTCTGAAATTGGAACAAAATATAGAGTTTAGAAACAGTAGATATTTGCACATTTCCGAAATTGTGAGTACCCATACTAGCATGAGAATTATAGGTCATTTTTCAAAATGACTTCTTTTTTATACATTGTCTTTCATTTGGAAGGCAGAAATGCATCAAAAGTCAATAGGTAATAACAGTTGCTCTACAATTCTGTGTTACCCTAAGTCTCCCAATAAAAATGGTACCTCACTTGTGTGGGTAGGCCTAGTGCCCGCGACAGGAAACGGCTCAAAACGCAACGTGGACACACTTTATTTTTACAGTGAAAACTGACCCTTTTTTTGTAACGTGCCTAGCTGTAGATTTTGAACCCTAGCTCTGCCGGCACCTAGGGAAACCTATCAAACCTATACATTTTTTAAAACTAGACACCCAGGGGAATCCAGGATGGGGTGACTTGGCTGGTTCTCACCAGGTTATGTTACCCAGAATCCCTTGCAAACCTAAAAAATTGTCAAAAAAACCACATTTTCCTCACATTTCTGTGGTGGAAAGTTCTGGAATCTACGTGGATCCACAAAATTCCACCCACCCCGCGTTCCCCAAAGTCTTCCGAGAAAAATGGTACCTCACTTGTGTGGGAGGCCCAAGTACCCGCGACAGGAAATGGCCCCAAACGCAACGTGGACACACCACATTTTCGCAGTGAAAACGGACCCTTTTTTTGCAAAGTGCCTAGCTGTAGATTTTGAACCCTAGCTCTGCCGGCACCTAGGGAAACCTAGCAAACCTATACATTTTTGAAAACTAGACACCCAGGGGAATCCAGGATGGGGTGACTTGACTGGCTCTCACCAGGTTCTGTTACACAGAATTCCTTGCAAACCAAAAAATTAGTCCAAAAAAACACATTTACCTCACATTTCTGTGGTGGATAGTTCTGGAATCTGCGTGGATACACAAAATTCAACACACCCCGCGTTCCCCAAAGTCTTCCGAGAAAAATGGTACCTCACTTGTGTGGGTAGGCCTAGTGCCTGCAACAGGAAACGGCCCAAAACGCAACGTGGACACACCACATTTTCACAGTGAAAACAGACCCTTTTTTTGCAAAGTGCCTAGCTGTAGATTTTGAACCCTAGCTCTGCCGGCACCTAGGGAAACCTAGCAAACCTATACATTTTTGAAAACTAGATACCCAGGGGAATCCTGGATGGGGTGACTTGGCTGGCTCTCACCAGGTTCTGTTACCCAGAATCCCTTGCAAACCTAAACAATTATCCAAAAAAACACATTTTCCTCACATTTCTGTGGTGGAAAGTCCTGGAATCTGCGTGGATCCACAAAATTCCACCCACCCCGCGTTCCCCAAAGTCTTCCGAGAAAAATGGCACCTCACTTATGTGGGTAGGCCTAGTGCATGCAACAGGAAACGGCCCAAAACGCAACGTGGACACACCACATTTTCGCAGTGAAAACAGACCCTTTTTTTGCAAAGTGCCTAGCTGTAGATTTTGAACCCTAGCTCTGCTGGCACCTAGGGAAACCTATCAAACCTATACATTTTTGAAAACTAGACACCCAGGGGAATTTAGGATGGGGTGACTTGGCTGGCTCTCACCAGGTTCTGTTACCCAGAATCCCTTGCAAACCTAAAGAATTGTCAAAAAAAACACATTTTCCGCACATTTCTGTGGTAGAAAATTCTGGAATCTGCGTGGATCCGCAAAATTCCACCCACCCCGCGTTCCCCAAAGTCTTCCGAGAAAAATAGTACCTCACTTGTATGGGAGGCCCAAGTACCCGCGACAGGCAAGGGCCCAAAACGTATTGAGGAGACATCAAAGTTGCCTATCACAAAACGACCTGGTTTTGCAAGGGGGATCACCTGGGTTTTTGGTCCCGTGCTCGGCGGCCAGCTAGGGAAACCTACCAAACCCACACATTTCTGAAAACTAGACACCCGGGGGATTCCAGGGAGGTATGGGTTGCGTGGATCCCCCAACGTTTTCTTACCCAGAATCCCCTGTGAACCTCAAATTTAGATGAAAAAATCACTTTTTCCACACATTTTTGTGTGGGAAAGTTGTGGGATCACCAGGCTGACACAAATTTCCTACCACCCAGCGTTCCCCCAGGTCTCCCGATAAAAATGGTGCCTCACTCGTGTGGGAGGCCCAAGTACCCGCGACAGGCAAGGGCCCAAAACGTATTGAGGAGACATCAAAATTGCCCATCACAAAACAACCTGGTTTTGCAAGGGGGGTCACTTGGGTTTTTGGCCCCGTGCTCGGCGGCCAGCTAGGGAAACCTACCAAACCCACACATTTCTGAAAACTAGACACCCGAGGGATTCCAGGGAGGTATTGGTTGCGTGGATCCCTCAATGTTTTCTTACCCAGAATCCCCTGCAAACCTCAAATTTAGCTGAAAAAATCACTTTTTCCACACATTTTTGTGTGGGAAAGTTGTGGGATCACCGGGCTAACACAAATTTCCTACCACCCAGCGTTCCCCCAGGTCTCCTGATAAAAATGGTGCCTCACTCGTGTGGGAGGCCCAAGTACCCGCGACAGGCAAGGGCCCAAAACGTATTGAGGAGACATCAAAATTGCCTGTCACAAAACGTTTTGGGCCCTTGCATGTCGCGGGTACTTGGGCCTCCCACGAGTGAGGCACCATTTTTATTGGAAGACCTGGGGGAACGCTGGGTGGTAGGAAATTTGTGTAAGCCCGGTGATCCCACAACCTTCCCACACAAAAATGTGTGGAAAAAGTGATTTTTTTCAGCTAAATTTGAGGTTCACAGGGGATTCTGGGTAAGAAAACGTTGGGGGGTCCACGCAAGCCATACCTCCCTGGAATCCCCCGGGTGTCTAGTTTTCAGAAATGTGTGGGTTTGGTAGGTTTCTTAGCTGGCCGCCGAGAACGGGCCAAAACCCAGGTGACCCCCTTGCAAAACTAGGTTGTTTTGTGATAGCCAATTTTGATGTCTCCTCAATACGTTTTGGGCCCTTGCCTGTCGCGGGTACTCAGGCCTCCCACACGAGTGAGGCACCATTTTTATCGGGAGACCTGGGGGATTGCTGGGTGGTAGGAAATTTGTGTCAGCCTGGTGATCCCACAACTTTCCAACACAAAAATGTGTGGAAAAAGTGATTTTTTTCAGCTAAATTTGAGGTTCGCAGGGGATTCTGGGTAAGAAAACGTTGGGGGGTCCACGCAAGCCATACCTCCCTGGAATCCCCCGGGTGTCTTGTTTTTTCAGAAATGTGTGGGTTTGGTAGGTTTCCCTAGTTGGCCGCCGAGCACGGGGCCAAACACCCAGGTGACCCCCCTTGCAAAACCAGGTTGTTTTGTGATAGGCAATTTTGAAGTCTCCTCAATACGTTTTGGGCTCTTGCCTGTCGCGGGTACTTGGGCCTCCCACACGAGTGAGGCACCATTTTTATCGGGAGACCTGGGGAAACGCTGGGTGGTAGGAAATTTGTGTCAGCCCAGTGATCCCACAACTTTCCCACACAAAAATGTGTGGAAAAAGTGATTTTTTCAGCTAAATTTGAGGTTTGCATGGGGAGATTGGGTAAAAAAAACAATGAGAGCCACGCAAGTCATTCACCCTTGTACTCCCCCCCCCCTTGTCTACTACTCAAAAATGTGAAGGTTTGCCTAGGTGACAACTGAGCTAGGACACAAAGTCCCCTGCTACTCATATTGACAAAAAAAAAGTCTTACAAACGGCCATTAAACCGCCACAAATATAACTCTAACACTAATTTGATAAAGCTAATCCACCAATTACACTGGTTGGTTTTAGCACCTCCAGAAACGCTGGCTTCAAAGCACAAATACTTATCAAAGTATATAAATATTGAAGCCAAGCCTTCTGAAGGGGAGCCATAAAGCCACATCAAGGCACCAACCACTTTATGGTCCATTCACACGCCATTCACACACCACACACAAGACTTCCATACCACCAGCCACGGGCCCAAACAACCAGATCACTTGCACTCACATAAACATACCGCCGCCATGCAAGGGCCCATCACATTCATATGCCACAAGACATAATGAGTTTGACTATATTTTACCACCTGTAAAGTCTCCCCCTCCTTCTTCCTAAACATTACCAAAAGCATGCCGAGTGAACCTTTACTAATGACTCCCATGACAGCCACATGAGGCTCAGGAAGACATGTCTTTCATGCGCCTTTAGCGCACTCACTGTGCTCAATCCAACTCCTTCCAGTTTGTGGATGCAAGTTGGGGGGTGCCCGAGTATGCCCCAAAGTCATTCCTCGAGCTGAGCAAGCATATCTACCTTTGAAACTAAGGCAAACATGCTGGAAATTTTCAAAAGCTTTCTAAAGATAACATCACAAACTATGAAGAACGGATGAATGTGAAACACGGGTAGTCCGTGACAACGTAGCATATGTCCAATCCACCGTTATGTGCAGTGACTGTAAAGCACTTATCATACAGCAAACTGACCATCTACTAAGTTCTAACGGAGGATGAACATGGCAAGCAGCATTGACCCATAAGTACTACAGTAAATTCAGTGTGAGTGTGGCAGCAATGGATTTGAATCCATGGGTGAAGATGAAGTCATGACGTGTATCTATACTACCTTTACTATCTGCCTTCTACCTTTGCAATATTCCTCGGAAAGCGCACCTACCGTAAGCTGTTCTAACCCGTTCGTGTGTCTGTCCTCAGAGTCCTGACTAATCCTGTCCAATTGTCAAGAGACCCTATACTAATGCCTTCCATCTCTAGCTACTTGAAGCTTGAGTAAACATTTCTGTCACGTGCTATCAATGCTCTCACTATGCTCAATCCAACTCCTTCCAGTTTGTGGATGCAAGTTGGGGGGTGCTCGAGTATGCCGCAAAGTCATTCCTCGAGCTGAGCAAGCATATCTACCTTTAAAACTAAGGCAAACATGCTGGAAATGTTCAAAAGCTTCCTAAAGAGAACATCATAAACTATGAAGAACTGTTGAATGTGAAACACGGGTACACCATGACAACGTGGCATATGTTCTGTCCACCAGTATGTGCAGCGTGGGGACTATAATGCACTTGTCAATTGGTGAACAGAACAACTACCACTTTCTGAAAGCAGATAAAGGTGTTGAGAAGTCCATGATTTCCTGAAGTAGAGGAACAAATATTCTGCACCTGCTTGCGTAGTGAAGGAGTGGCCCACAGACAGTAGGTATCCATTCACACCAATTGAAAGGTTTACCTATTGGCAGCTCCACCTCAGTCAATTTCCCAGTATTTTGCTTTAGTGTGATACAACATAAAGCAAGTAGGAAAACAGAAGGCAGACTTACTTGGGCACTGGGGACAGTAAACAAGAGTCTCCTGCCTCTTTCCCTGCATCGAGCACACTTTACAACGACGACATGGTCGCTCCTTTTTGGGTGTTGCAGGAATTTTATCAGCAAAGTGTCGCTCCTGCAGCCTTGCCACGTCCTCCAGACCACATGAAGTGGAGGCTGCTGCTTCTGTAGCAGTGAGACTTTCAATCACAGACAACTGAAAGTCAAGGAAAGACATGAGTCTTCCTGTGGTGGTCTGACGATAAACAACATACACATTGTATGTTGCCATCTGGATCAGGTGAGTAAACAGTTTCTTATACCAAGTGCGAGTTTTACGACTCGCATTGTATGGCTGAAGAACCTGGTCGTTCTTGTCCACTCCGCCCATGTACTTGTTATAATCAAGTATACAGGTGGGCTTGTGGACTTCGGCCATCTGACCACAAACCGTGACAGGGGAAGTGCTCTCAACATGAATTGTAGTGAGCACGTACACGTCACGCCTATCTGAGAACTTGACTGCGAGCAGTTCGTTGGAATGCAACGCAGTACTCTGGGATTTCTGGAGCTTCTTGCAAACAAGCTCCTGCGGGAATCCTTTGCGGCGACAATGAATTGTACCGCAAGCCACAGTGCCAGCTTTGTAGAGCTCACTGAACAGCTCTACTCCTGTATAGAAATTGTCCACATAAAGGTTATAACCTTTGTGAAGAAGTGGCTGGACAAGCTCCCATACGATCTTTCCTGTGACCCCTAGCGTGGGAGGGCAACCTACAGGGTTAAGACTTGTGTCCTTCCCTGTATACACTCTCAAGCTGTACACATAGCCAGTCGCGCTCTCACACAGCATGTACAGCTTGATGCCATAGCGAGCGCGTTTGCTCGGAATGTACTGCCTAAACAGCAGTCGCCCTTTATACAAGATCAAGGACTCATCAATGGCTATATTCTTTCCAGGAGTATAAACCTCTGGAAACCTGGCAGACAAATGTTCCACGATAGGCCGAATTTTGAACAACCTGTCATTGTCTGGATAGTCCCAGGGCAATGCAGCAGAATTGTCATTGAAATGCAGCATGCGCTGCAATAGCAAAAAACGATCTCTGCTCATGTATGGTGCGAAGATGGGGGTTAACCTAACCATGCGAGTAGACCAGTAGGATAGCAAGGTTGGTTTATGCACTACCCCCATTTTCAGTGTGAGGCCCAAAAATATCTTCAACTCCCCTAAAGAAGTGGTAGTCCACTTGCACACCCTAGAATGAGGTCCAAGAGTGCCTCCTTGCTCCCTCAGAAATTGTTCGGCACGCAAATTTGTTTGCTGCACCATTTCGTCAAGGAAGTCAACATCCAAAAAGAGATGGACATAGTCAATTGGCAAAAAATTTGCCGTATCGACTTTACATCCAGCGTCACCAGTGAAAGGCGGAATTTGGGGCTGAACTAAATTGGGAGGCTGCCAAGACAGCACTCCGTCTGTGCTTGCGGCCGCACGTGCCTGCACTCTGGGTTGCTCTAACCTGTTACTGGTGTCCTGCTGCACAGACTGTGCTGGCAAAGGGACAGCACGACTGACATCGTCTCCTTCAGAATCGCTGGAAGAAGAGTCGTCGGATGGAACTGCGCAGACTGAAAAATCACTCCCAGATTCGGCTCCATTGTCCTCTCCCTCAGATGCTGCCTCAGTATCTGATCCTGCCTCAGAGCTGGACTCCAGAACCAGACTTAGGGCCTGGGCAGCATTCATCCAACGATATGCCATCTCTGCAAGTGCCTAAAACTATCCTTTTAAAACACTATCTTACGTAGAAGGCAGATAGGTTGTTGGTTTTAAAGTGTAGGTGGGTGTGTGCGTGAGTGAAGTGTTTAACAGTCAATAATGACGAAGTCACCTTACCTTTCCTTTGCGAAATCCGTACGCTCTCCAAAAAGACTTAGGGGCCGATTCCGATCTCGGCCGGTAGGGCTCCGAATCGGATTCGCCATTACCGGATCCGATTCGGAGCCCTATTTCCCAACCGAATCGTACGTGCGTCCGGGCGAGCGAGTACGATGCGTGCGCTCGCGAAATCTCCGACCGACTCGCACAGGGACGACTCACACCTCGCAATGGAGACGTTCCCCGGCCGGGTAAGTACGATGCGCATCGCGACCGATCCGACCGACTCGCGCAGTCCGGCTCCAAGGAGCTGTCGGAGCCGCACTTTGGGGGTCCGTGTCGGACCCCCCTGGAAGCGTAGGCACGCGAGTCACACACAGGGGGGAGCCATGGGTCCCCCCTACACGTGCGTGTACGGTGCGACCCGCATCGACGTGAACACGCTGTAGGGGGTGCCCTTGTTTGCGTCGTGCCCATTGAGTCAATGGGAGCCCGTGTACGCGTCGTACAACTGGCTCCCATTGACTTCAATGGGAGTCCGACCGAATCGAGTCCGATGGCATACGTGCGCATCGTACTCATTCGGTCGGACTGCTAGGGTCCGATTCGGTCGGAAATCTCTCCGAGTCCGGCTCGGTCGGAGAGATTTCCGGCCCGAATCGGAATCGGCCCCTAAGAAAGAGAGAAAAAAGACACAGTATTACTTTACCTTGCCACATACCCATCATCGCAGCCTTTTAGCGCTGGTGGAAGCCAGTGCAACCATCATTTTGGCGCCAGGATGCCTACGGGTGAACGTGTGCTTTACAATTGCACACTATGACCTCCTTTGATTCCCTCACTACCATCCTTGCAAACGTGCCCCTCATCTCTCCATAGCCCCTCTCTCACATACATTTCATCTGTTTCAAAGTGTTTCTACTGTGTGGCTTTACTAATCCACTTAGCTATCCACATAATACAGATCTGTTCTTTCCAGCATGCCCTTTATGGCGTCAAAACTGCCACTAGACAAAAGTCAGATATCTCTATCTAGCAGGAATTTTTTTTTGTACTCTGCAGCAGTACCACACTTTACTGCTTTCATGTAACTTCAAAGAGACTCATTATAGTTCTTTCACAGTCTCATATTTTCAGCACTGAGAAATCTCTCTGTAAAAAAAAAGATATATATATATATATATATCAAACAATTAATTCCCAATGTCAGCGCGCTCAATACCTGGTGCAAGCAGCAACGGGTAGAATCCTTACCCGATATTTAAATTCAGAAACACAAAGGATGCAGCACTCCAGAGACAGGTTTCAGAGTTGCTTTATTTTCACCACCACCAGTCGTGGTGAAAATAAAGCAACTCTGAAACCAATCTCTGGAGTGCGGCATCCTTTGTGTTTCTGAATATATATATATATATATATATATATATATCCATATGCAGAGAACCCAACAAGTGAGGCGCCACACACGGTCGTGTAAAAACCTTCTTTATTGACAGGTTGCAGGGAAAACAGCGTCACTCCCTCAGCAGGAAATTCAGCCAAACATGTTTCGGGCTTCCTAGCCCTTGCTCACTGGCACAGAGAGGTAAAGCTGCTAGTTCTTCCGCCGCACTTGCAGCGTTGCTTTATAGTTACGCTCCTGGGCGTGTACTTGCACAGCATTGTGGTTGTTGTAGTCTTTGACGCAGCGGAACCCCGCAATATTTTCAAAGTCCTCTAGTGGGATGCTGAAAGTAGTCACGCTGGGTCCCTGCAAATAAACAAGCCAACATTGGTCACGCCGTTCCTTGCACGTTGTGATACTTGCAACACACTGGAGCCGCTCTTCCGCGGCGGGGCACCTCGCGACCCTGGGCGGGGCCGCTATACATCCATATGCAGAGAACCCAACAAGTGAGGCGCCACACACGGTCGTGTAAAAACCTTCTTTATTGACAGGTTGCAGGGAAAACAGCGTCACTCCCTCAGCAGGAAATTCAGCCAAACATGTTTCGGGCTTCCTAGCCCTTGCTCACTGGCACAGAGAGGTACAGCTGCTAGTTCTTCCACCGCACTTGCAGCGTTGCTTTATAGTTACGCCCCTGGGCGTGTACCTGCACAGCATTATGGTTGTTGTAGTCTTTGACGCAGCGGAACACCTCAATATTTTCAAAGTCCTCTAGTGGGATGCTGAAAGTAGTCACGCTGGGTCCCTGCAAATAAACAAGCCAACATTGGTCACGCCGTTCCTTGCACGTTGTGATACTTGCAACACACTGGAGCCGCTCTTCCGCGGCGGGGCACCTCGCGACCCTGGGCGGGGCCGCTATACATCCATATGCAGAGAACCCAACAGGTGAGGCACCACACACGGTCGTGTAAAAACCTTCTTTATTGACAGGTTGCAGGGAAAACAGCGTCACTCCCTCAGCAGGAAATTCAGCCAAACATGTTTCGGGCTTCCTAGCCCTTGCTCACTGGCACAAGAGGTACAGCTGCTAGTTCTTCCGCCGCACTTGCAGCGTTGCTTTATAGTTACGCCCCTGGGCGTGTACTTGCACAGCATTGTGGTTGTTGTAGTCTTTGACGCAGCAGAACCCCTCAATATTTTCAAAGTCCTCTAGTGGGATGCTGAAAGTAGTCACGCTGGGTCCCTGCAAATAAACAAGCCAACATTGGTCACGCCGTTCCTTGCACGTTGTGATACTTGCAACACACTGGAGCCGCTCTTCCGCGGCGGGGCACCTCGCGACCCTGGGCGGGGCCGCTATACATCCATATGCAGAGAACCCAACAAGTGAGGCGCCACACACGGTCGTGTAAAAACCTTCTTTATTGACAGGTTGCAGGGAAAACAGCGTCACTCCCTCAGCAGGAAATTCAGCCAAACATGTTTCGGGCTTCCTAGCCCTTGCTCACTGGCACAGAGAGGTACAGCTGCTAGTTCTTCCGCCGCACTTGCAGCGTTGCTTAATAGTGGGTTCTCACTTGTTGGGTTCTCTGCATATGGATATATATATATATATATATATATATATATATATATATATATATATAACAACAAAGAGGTATCCCACCATTGAAAGCGCACTCCAGAAGACAGTCGAATTCCACTCTATTTCAGTAGATTTCTTTATTTACAAAAACCGGCAAGCAGCAACCTTTATAATTAAAGCCCTACGCGTTTCGGAATCACTTATTCCTTGATCACGGGCAGTTGCATGTTAATGAGGCAGAATGAAGCAATGTCCGAGTCAAACTGTTTTTAAATCCTCTGGTGGCCAGCCCTCCAGTGGGCGTATTTTCACAAAGGCATTCTGGGACTCGTGGTACACTTGCACAATAATTACACCCTTCAGTGGGTTCCGCCGCCTTAACATTGTAATTTTAGCATATTTAAAGCTCTCCAGTGAACTACAGGCTGTGACCTCCGGTTCATTTAAATTATACTGCTTCTTCCGCTGTTCTGTGTTGAAGTCCAGTCTCCATACAGCAGACCTTTATTCCGATAAAGGCGGTGCAGCTTCCCCGACCGGGACTGGCCGGTTACATATAACAACAAAGAGGTATCCCACCATTGAAAGCGCACTCCAGAAGACAGTCGAATTCCACTCTATTTCAGTAGATTTCTTTTTTTTTTTTTATATAAAGGTCTGCTGTATGGAGACTGGACTTCAACACAGAACAGCCTGTAGCTCACTGGAGAGCTTTAAATATGCTAAAATTACAATGTTAAGGCGGCAGAACCCACTGAAGGGTGTAATTATTGTGCAAGTACCACGAGTCCCAGAATGCCTTTGTGAAAATACGCCCACTGGAGGGCTGGCCACCAGAGGATTTAAAAACAGTTTGACTCGGACATTGCTTCATTCTGCCTCATTAACATGCAACTGCCCGTGATCAAGGAATAAGTGATTCCGAAACGCGTAGGGCTTTAATTATGAAGGTTGCTGCTTGCCGGTTTTTGTAAATAAAGAAATCTACTGAAACAAACTCTAGCAACTGCCCACGCGAGTGCTGTTTTTCTTTTTGGGAAACAAGGAAACAGAGCTTGGATAAATATCGCAGGCGCACCCCAGCGTTTGTAAAGCACCCATCCGTGAGTGCACCGTTCACGGTGCATCAAGGAGCAGATATATATATATATATATATATGTAGAGATAAAATCTTATATATATTATCTACTGGCGGTCGCCAGTAGATAGTTATAGTTAGGACCTATTATCCATAGGAAATTCGTAACATTCTATTCCCAATAACTTTGGCGTCGTTTGACGAATCATCGCGAAATTTTGAAAACTAGTGGGGCGCTCCGGTCAGCTCCTGTCTTGAAAGTTTCGGGGTGATTCGTCAAGCGGGGGCCGAGAAAAAAGGGGGGTCCCAAAACATGTTTTCTCCATGTTAATTCCCATAGGAAATTTTAGACACGCTACAGCCCGAACTGCTGAACGGAATTACACCAAATTTGGCAAAAAGGTAGCGCTTGGTTCAGAAAGCGACCTTTTTTTTAAATGGTGTAAATCCGTTCAGTAGTTGCGGAGAAATTCAAACAATAAGAGTCAAAAAATCGATTTCCCATATGAAACTTTATGCAAGGCTACAGCTAAAACTGCTGATCGGAATTACACCAAATTTGGCAAAAAGGTAGTGCTTGGTTCAGAAAGCACCCTTTTTAAAAATGGTGTAAATCCTTTCAGCAGTTTTGGAGAAAATCAAAAATAAAAGTTTCAATATTTATGGCAGCGTTGGATCCGCGCACCCTCCCGATCACGAGCTTCATGCTAATTGGCTGTCAACACTCCAAACCAGGAAGTGTTGGCAGCTATCTTAGTGCCTCGGTAGAACCGAGGCACAAGAAATGAGAGAAACAAACGCAAAAAACGCAAAAGGGGGCAGGGTAGAAACACCCTGACCCACTAGGCCTGCTTAGGGGGTCCCGCAAGGACCCCCAGGGCCAAAAAAAGCATTTTTTTCATTTTTAAAAATCGGCGGGATGCGCTTAGGATGCGCGGATCCCGCCATGAAAAAAAAACCGAAGCGCGGGCTCCCGCGCTTCGATGGTATTTGGCCCCGGGTGGACCAAGTCCCGGGGGCATGCGGGGGTAAATGATAAAATTATGTGGGGCCTCTAAGGCCCCCCAAGCCCGGGGACCACCACCCCCTGGGGCTTTGAAATACAAATGGTGCGGGAGGGCACTCGGCCCTCCCGCAGCCCCGGGGACCGCCACCCCCCGGGGCTTCTTTTTTTTAAAATTAAAATACCTGTGTGGGGGGCTCGAGCCCCCCCACATGCCCCGGGGACCGCCACCTCCCCGGGGCACTAAGAATTGAAATGTGGGGGTCCGCTTCGGACCCCCGAGCCCCGGGGACCACCACCTCCCCGGGGCTTTGCAGATGTTGGGAGAGGGGCCGCCACCCCCCAGGGCCGGCTCCTGCAGTGTCCTGGGGTGCCCACCCCCGGGACACTGCTGTTTGCTATGGAAGGGCGGGAGCCTCGCGGCTCCCGTCCTGCCATAGCAAACTTGCTTTGAATTTTGGAAGAGAGAGCAGGAAACCTGCTCTCTTTTCCAAAACTCAAAGCAAATTGCTTTTCCACACGGGGAGCTGCATCTAAGCAGTTCCCCGTGTGGAAAAGCAATGCTGGCTCCCGCAGGAGGCGGGGAGCCGGCGGAACCGTGGGGGAGTTGGGGTCCCCCCACGGTCCCCAAAGGATAGGGTCAGCCCCGGGGGATGGGGTTCCCGGGGCAAGTAGTGGCCCGGGAGGGGGGCCACGCGGCCCCCCTCCCCCAAATTATCAAAACAAAATTTAAAAAAGGCCGGCCCCGGGGATGGGGTCCCCGGGCCTAAGGAGGCCTGAGAAGGGGGGCAAGGCAGCCCCCCTCCATGAAAAATTTAATAAAAAACATGTGGCAATGACCCGGGGGATGGGGTCCCCGGGCCGAAATTGGCCACGGGAGGGAGGCCCACGCGGCCCCCTTCCCGTTCCGTTTTTTTTTTTTTAAATAAAAGGGGGTCAGGCCCGGGGGGATGGGGTCCCCAGGGCCCAAAATAATTAAAAAGAAAGGGGGCCACACAGCCCCCCTTCTAAAAAGAAAAAGATAAAAAAAAGACCGGCATCGCGCCGGAGGCCCCGCCCCCTCCCTGCAGCACTCTGCAAACGCGCCCCCTGGCGCGTTGTAAGATGGGGAAGTAATTTCCCTTGAATACTGGGGGTCCCTGGGGGCCAACTAGCCCACCAGGAACCTCTAGTATGCGCAAGGGAGCTGCGTTGCAGAGAGGTGTTCGGAGGCCACGCCCCTTTTTACACCTCTCTGTAACGCAGCTCTGTGGCGCTTACTAGAGGTACCTGGTGGGCTAGTTGTCCCCCAGGGACCCTCAGGATTCAAGGGGACTTAATCCCTCAACTTAAAATGCGCCACGGGGCACGTTTGCACAGTGGTGAAGGGAGGGGGCGGGGCCTGTGGTGACATGTGTGCAAACACACCCTGTGGCACGTTTGAAGTTGGGGAATTAATTCCTCTTCAATACTGAGGGTCCCTGGGGGCCAATAAGCCCACCAGGTACCTTCAGTAAGCGCCACAGAGCTGTGTTGCAGAGAGGTGTAAAAAGGGGCGTGGCCTCTGACCATCTCTCTGCAACGCAGCTCTGTGGCGCTTACTGGAAGTACCTGGTGGGCTAGTTGGGCCCCAGGATCCCTCAGGATTCAAGGTGACCTAATACCCCAACTTAAATCACGCCACAGGGCGCGTTTGCACAGTGGTGAAGGGAGGGGGCGGGGCCGCAGGTGACATGTGTGCAAACACGCCCTGTGGCGCGTTTTAAGTTGGGGAATTAATTCCCCTTGATTACTGGGGGTCCCTGGGGGCCAACTAGCCCACCAGGTACCTCCAGTGCGCGCCACAGGGCTGCGTTGCAGAGAGGTGGTGCAGGCCACGCCCCTTTTTACACCTCTCTGCAACACAGCTCTGTGGCGCTTACTGGAGGTACCTGGTGGGCTAGTTGGACCCCAGGGACCCTTAGGATTCAAGGGGACTTTATCCCCCAACTTAAAACAGCCAGAGGGCGTGTTTGCACACATGTAACCTCAGGCCCCCCCTACACCAGTGTGCAAACGCGCCCCATGGCGTGTTTTAAGAGGTAGTTTTAATCCCCCTGCCCTATTATGTACTAGGGAGTTACAGAGGAGGTCATGCTAATCACAGGGGTACCCCAACGCATAGTGTTCCCTAGTGTATGTAGGTGTTTTAACTGTATTCTAAGTGTCTTTTACCATAGCACTGGCTCTAGGCCTGGTTAGTCAGAGTCAGTTACCACCAGTACCCATCTGGAAAAGGTGTGGGCACAGGATGATTTTGCAACAAGGCCTCTTTCTGCTCCTCTGTTGGTTCTTTCTGCACATGTCTTGCTTCTTCCTGCATTTTTCTTCGTCTTTGTGGACTTCTGTTTCTTTCTACATTTCTTTTGCTTCTTTCTGTGCATTTTTTCTTCTTTCTTCACATGTCCTACTTCTGTAGGCATAGTTACAAACTAGCATTTGAAAAACCTTTGAAATTCACTGAAAAAACCATAGGTTTCAGTCACGTTATAGTTAGAAATTGGCATTTAAAAAACCTTTGAAATTCACTGAAAAAACCATAGGTTTCAGGCACGTTATAGTTAGAAATTAGCATTTAAAAAACCTTAGAAATTCACTGAAAAAACCATAGGTTTTAGGGAAAGTTATAGTTAGTTGGACATTGCACTCGTACAAAACCCGTGAAATTCCCCGTTATAGTTAGTTCAGCTAACTATAACTCGCGCCCCCGCAATGCACTGCTGATGACGTCACATATTACATCACTCATGACATGGTCAGTGACATCACTGATGACATCACTGATGACATCAGTGATGACATCTCAAATGACATCACTGATGACATCATCCATGTGATAATTTCATGCATCTTCACACACCCCTAATATAACCTTTGATACACCCACTCTAAATTACAGACTGCCATTGTCAAAACCATAGACACTCCAACACCAATAACTACATACACACTCACTGATTCTTAGGTCTACACTCACTCACCCGTACAGTAACTCATACTTATAGTCACTCAGTACAGGACTATCATATGCACTCATACACCTACATAGACACTCACACACCGCCACTCATCCATAGAGGTACTCACACACCTAGTCACTCATGCAAAAAATTAATCACACTGCCATTTACTCACCTATACAGTCATACACACACCAGCTCACTTACTCATGCAAATACTAGCACATTCTTACGCTCTTATACAATCACTGATACAAGCACACACTCATCCATACAGCCACTCTCACAATCACACACTCTCACTTATAGCCATTTATATACTCCAACACACATATATACTGCCTTTCACATATGTAGTTACTCACACATGTACCACTGAGATATACATTCACTCACTAACACACCCATACACACACTCACCCACCCATACAGTCCATCACAGATGCACTCTTGAAACCATGCACCCAGTGAATCACCCACTCACACATCTATGCACAGAGTCACACACACCCCACCCACACAAACTCTCAGGCACCCATACAGATACTCAGACAACCAATCAATAACCCATGTAGACACTCATGTAGCTATTCAGAAACCCATGCAGCCGCTAACACACCAACAGACAGATACATACATTCACCCAGTTTAGTCACTAACCCATGCATTCAGTAAGATACGTTTAATCACTCACTTATAGAGTCAGTCACGCACCTACTAAATCATCCATTCAGACAATTATACACCCACTCATTCTTCAATACGCCTTTCCCTATATATATTAAACATATTTAAACTTTACAGAAACACACAGTCACTGGATGATGTCATCAGTGATGTCATTTGAGATGTCATCAGTGATGTCATCAGTGATGTCACTGACCATGTCATGAGTGATGTAATATGTGACGTCATCAGCAGTGCATTGCGGGGCGCGAGTTATAGTTAGCTGAACCAACTATAACAGGGGAATTTCACGGGTTTTGTATGAGTGCAATATCCAACTAATTATAACTTTCCCTAAAACCTATGGTTTTTTCAGTGAATTTCTAAGGTTTTTTAAATGCTAATTTCTAACTATAACGTGCCTGAAACCTATGGTTTTTTCAGTGAATATATATATGTGTAGACCAAATCTCACTTTAGAAGTAGAAGCAAGCAGGACAACAGCTCCGGGAAAGCAGATGGATTTAATGAGCGAATTTTCAGCATGCGTGTAAAAGAGTCTGTGAAATGCTGGGGCAGACACGTTTCAGCCAATGTGGCTTTCTTCAGTGCCGGTCTCACAGGCTGGGGTAGATGTTAGTTATAGCCGCTCCTCCTATTTAAAAGGTGAATACCATCACGTGCTGCATCTGTAGGTGAACTGCTTGCTGGTTAATGCAGTCCCTCGTGGAACCCATACAGTGATGGGCAATATCCAAACACACAGTGGTGCCCCTTTCGGCAATGGGCTGCACTCCGCCACAGTTACTTTAGTGCGTTAGTCCAGCTCGACCACCTGCAGTCCCCTTATCAGGCAGTGGAATACTGCCTCCTCTCTCCCCATCAGGGGGGGCTACGCGTTGCAGAGTATGCACGAACCAGATGGCTGACATTACGCGTTGCTCCAGATCGATATGTGTATATATATATATATTCACTGAAAAAACCATAGGTTTTAGGGAAAGTTATAGTTAGCCCACCAGGTACCTCCAGTAAGCGCCACAGAGCTGCGTTGCAGAGAGGTGTAAAAATGGCCTCTGAACACCTCTCTGCAACGCAGCTCCCTTGCGCATACTGGAGGTTCCTGGTGGGCTAGTTGGCCCCCAGGGACCCCCAGTATTCGAGGGAAATTACTTCCCCATCTTACAACGCGCCAGGGGGTGTGTTTGCAGAGTGCTGCAGGGAGGGGGAGGGGCCTCCGGCACAATGCCGTTTTTTTTTGTTTTGTTTTTTTTTAGAAGGGGGGCTGTGTGGCCCCCCTTCTTTTTAATTATTTTGGGCCCTGGGGACCCCATCCCCCAGGGCCTGACCCCCTTTTATTTTTTTTAAAAAACGGAAAGGGAAGGGGGCCGCGTGGGCCCCCCTCCCGTGGCCAATTTCGGGCCGCGGACCCCATCCCCCGGGTCATTGCCACATGTTTTTTATTACATTTTTCATGGAGGGGGGCTGCCTTGCCCCCCTTCTCAGGCCTCCTTAGGCCCCGGGGACCCCATCCCCCGGGGCCGGCCTTTTTTAAAAAAAATAAATTTTTAAATTATAATTTGGGGGAGGGGGGCCGCGTGGCCCCACTCCCGGGCCACTACTTGCCCCGGGGACCGTGGGGGGACCCCAACTCCCCCACGGTCCCGCCGGCTCCCCGCCTCCTGCGGGAGCCGGCATTGCTTTTCCACACGGGGAACTGCTTAGATGCAGCTCCCCGTGTGGAAAAGCAATTTGCTTTGAATTTTGGAAGAGAGAGCAGGTTTCCTGCTCTCTCTTCCAAAATAAATTCAAAGCAAGTTTGCTATGGAAGGACGGGAGCCGCGAGGCTCCCGCCCTGCCATAGCAAACAGCAGTGTCCCGGGGGTGGGCACCCCGGGACACTGCAGGATCCGGCCCTGGGGGGTGGTGGTCCCCAGGGCCATCACAGGCTCCAGGAGGGGGGCCGCGCGGCCCCCCCTCCCAACATCTGCAAAGCCCCGGGGAGGTGGTGGTCCCCGGGGCTTGGGGGTCCGAAGCGGACCCCCACATTTCAATTCTTAGTGCCCTGGGGAGGTGGCGGTCCCCGGGGCTGCGGGAGGGCCGAGTGCCCTCCCGCACCATTTGTATTTCAAAGCCCCAGGGGGTGGCGGTCCCCGGGGCTTGGGGGGCCTTAGAGGCCCCCCTACACAATTTTATCATTTACCCCCGCATGCCCCCAGGACTTGGCCCACCCGGGGGCCAAATACCATTTTTCACGGTGGGATCCGCCCATCCTAAGCGCATCCCGCCGATTTTTTTTAATTAAAAAAATGCTTTTTTGGGCCCTGGGGGTCCTTGTGGGACCCCCTAAGCAGGCCTAGGGGTCAGGGTGTTTCTACCCTGCCCCCTTTTGCGTTTTTTGCGTTTGTTTCTCTCATTTCTTGTGCCTCGGTTCTACCGAGGCACAAGATGGCTGCCAACACTTCCTGGTTTGGAGTGTTGACAGCCAATTAGCATGAAGCTCGTGATCGGGAGGGTGCGCGGATCCAACGCGGCCATAAATATTGAAACTTTTATTTTTGATTTTCTCCAAAACTGCTGAACGGATTTACACCATTTTTAAAAAGGGTGCTTTCTGAACCAAGCACTACCTTTTTGCCAAATTTGGTGTAATTCCGTTCAGCAGTTTTGGCTGTAGCCTTGCATAAAGTTTCCTATGGGAAATCGATTTTTTGACTCTTATTTTTTGAATTTCTCCGCAACTACTGAACGGATTTACACCATTTAAAAAAAGGTCGCTTTCTGAACCAAGCGCTACCTTTTTGCCAAATTTGGTGTAATTCCGTTCAGCAGTTCGGGCTCTAGCCGTGTCTAAAATTTCCTATGGGAATTAACATGGAGAAAACACGTTTTGAGACCCCCCTTTTTTCTCGGCCCCCGCTTGACGAATCACCCCGAAACTTTCAAGACAGGAGCTGACCGGAGCGCCCACTAGTTTTGAAAATTTCGCGATGATTCGTCAAACGACGCCAAAGTTATTGGGAATAGAATGTTACGAATTTCCTATGGATAATAGGTCCTAACTATAACTATCTACTAGCGACCGCCAGCAGATAATATATATACACACACACACATATATATATATACATATATATATAAGATTTTATCTCTACCTATATTTATATATATGTATCTATATACATATATATATATATAGATACATATATAGATCATTCACTCTGTAGACTTATGTATATATATGTATCTATATACACATATATATGTATATAGATACATATATATACATATATCTTCTACAGAGAGAAAGAGACTCTCTCTCTCTCTCTCTCTATATATATATATATATATATATATATATATATATATATTATCTACTGGCGGTCGCCAGTAGATAGTTATAGTTACAACCTATTATCCATAGGAAATCCGCGACATTCTATTTGAAATAACGTTGGCGCCGGTTGACGAATCTTCGTGAAAGTTTCCAACTTGTTAGGCGCTCCGCTCCGCTCCTACCCTGAAAGTCTCGGGGTGATACGTGAAGCGGGGGCCGAGAAAAAGGGGGGTCCCAAAACGCGTTTTCCCATTCATTTTTCCATAGGAACCTTTAGTCGCAGCTACAGCCCGAACTGCTGAACGGAATTACACCAAATTTGGCAAAGAGGTAGTCCTTGGTTCAGACTGGTGCCTTTTGCTTAAATGGTGTAAATCCGTTCAGTAGTTCCTGAGAAAATCAAAAGTAAAAGTACATATATATCTATGGGCGCGTCGGATACGCGTACCCTCAGCGCACCCTGCGCGCACCGTCCCGATCACGAGCTGCATGCTAATTGGCTGTCAGCTGGCTGTCAACATTCCGATTCAGGAAGTGTTGGCAGCCATTTTGTCCCTCGGTAGAACCGAGGGACAGAAACAAGTGCGCAAAGCGCAAAAAGGGGGCAGGGTAGAAACACCCTGACCCTCTAGGTCTGCTCAGGGGTCCCACAAGGACCCCTGGGCAGAAAAATATATTTTTTTTAAATCGGCGGGATGCGCTTAGGGTGCGCGTATCCCGCCGAGAAAAAAAAGAAACAAGTGTGCAAAACGCACAAAGGGGGCAGGGTATAAACACCCTAACCCCTAGGCCTGCTCAGGGGGTCCCACAAGGACCCCCTGGGCAAAAAAGCATTTAAAAAAAAAAAATCGGCAGGATGCGCTCAGGGTGCGCGAATCCTGCCGGAAAAAAATAAATCGAAGCGCGGTCTCCCGCGCTTCGATAGTATTTGCCCCCGGGTGGCCCAAGTCCCGGGGGCATGGTGGGGGTTTAATTTTATGTGTGGGGGGCCTCAAAGGGCCCCCAAGCCCCGGGGACCGCCACCCCCGGGGCTTTCTTTTAAAAATGGTGCGGGAGGGCTCTGAGCCCTCCCGCAGCCCCGGGGACCACCACCTCCCCGGGGCTTTTTTTTTTAAATTAAACAACCTGTGTGGGGGGCTCCAGCCCCCACACGCCCGGGGACCGCCACCTCCCCGGGGCACTAACAAATTAATATGGGGGTCCGTTACGGACCCCAGAGCCCGGGGACCACCACCTCCCCGGGGCTGTGTACTGAATGGGAGGGGGCCGCGCGGCCCCCTCCTGGAGCCCTTGATGGCCCTGGGGACCACCACCCCCCAGGGCCGGCTCCTGCAGTGTCCCGGGTGCCTACCCCGGGACACTGTAGTTTGCTATGGCAGGACGGGAGCCTCGCGGCTCCCGTCCTGTCATAGCAAACTGCTTGGATATTGGAAGAGAGAGCAGGAAACCTGCTCTCTCTTCCAATATCCAAAGCCGACAGCTTTCCACATGGGGAGCAGCATGTCAGCTGCTCCCCATGTGGAACAGCAATGCCGGCTCCCAAGGGACGTGGGGAGCCGGCGGGACTGTGGGGGGATTGGGGACCCCCCACAGTCCCCAACGGAGAGGGCCAGCCCCGGGGGATGGGGTCCCCGGGGCAAGTAGTGGCCCGGGAGGGGGCCACGCGGCCCCCTCCCCAAAAAAGAGCAAAACAATTTTTTTTAAAAAGGAAAGGCCGGCCCCGGGGGATGGGGTCCCCGGGGCCTTAAAATGGCCAGAGGAGGGCGGCCACGCTGCCCCCCTCAAAAAATAAATATAGAGGCCATGCCCCGGGGATGGGGTCCCCGGGGCCAATACAGGCCAAGGAAAGGGGGGCCACGCGGCCCCCTTCCCGTTTTTTTTTTTAAAGGTAATTTAAAAAAAAGGGGTAAGGCCCTGGGGGATGGGGTCCCCAGGGCCCAAAAAGAAAAAGGAAGGGGGGCCACACAGCCCCCCTTCAGGGAGAAAAATTTTTTTTTAAAAACGATCGGGCCCGCAGGCCCCGCCCCTTCCTTCACCACTCTGCAAACGCGCCCCCTGGCGCGTTTGCAGAGGGGAACAATTCCCCTTGAATACTGGGGGTCCCTGGGGGCCAACTAGCCCACCAGGTACCTCCAGTATGCGCCAGGGGGCTGCCTTGCAGAGAGGTGTACAGAGGCCACGCCCCTTTTTACACCTCTCTGCAACGCAGCTCTGTGGCGCTTTTTGGAGGTATATGGTGGGCTAGTTGGACTCCGGGGACCCTCAGGATTCAAGGGGACTTAATCCCCCAACTTAAAACGCGCCACGGGGCGCGTTTGCACAGTGGTGAAGGGAGGGGGCGGGGCTTCAGGTGACATGTGTGCAAACAGGCCCCGTGGCGCGTTTTAAGATGGGGAATTAAATCCCCTTCAATCCTGAGGGTCCCTGGGGGCCAACTAGCCCAACAGGTACATCCAGAAAGCGCCACAGAGCTGCGTTGCAGAGAGGTGTAAAAAGGGGTGTGGCCTCTCTACACGTCTCTGCAACGCAGCCCCTAGCGCATATTGGAGGTTCCTGGTGGGCTAGTTGGCCCCTAGGGACCCTCAGGATTCAAGGGACTTAATCCCCAACTTAAAACGCGCAACGGGGCGCGTTTGCACAGATGTCACCTGAGGCCCCGCCCCCTCCCTTCACCATTGTGCAAATATTCCTCTAAAATCAGCCGAAATATGAATTCCGATTTACTCACCTGTTATCAGGAGAGACCTCAGTGCTGCATCTTTCAGCCCAGTACTGGTCCTGAAAAGTAATTTTAACCGTACTTACCGGTAACTTGAATTTCCTTCATAGGCTAACATTGACTGGTTTCACTTGGAAATTCTTCTAAGTGTGGAGTTTTGGAACTTTAAAATATTCCTCTAAAATCAGCCGAAATACGAATTCCGATTTACTCACCTGTTATCAGGAGAGACCTCAGTGCTGCATCTTTCAGCCCAGTACTGGTCCTGAAAAGTAATTTTAACCGTACTTACCGGTAACTTGAATTTCCTTCATAGGCTAACATTGACTGGTTTCACTTGGAAATTCTTCTAAGTGTGGAGTTTTGGAACTTTAAAATATTCCTCTAAAATCAGCCGAAATACGAATTCCGATTTACTCACCTGTTATCAGGAGAGACCTCAGTGCTGCATCTTTCAGCCCAGTACTAATCCTCAAAAGTAATTTTAGCCGTACTTACCAGTAACTTGAATTTCCTTGCATAGGATATCATTGCCTGCTTTTTGCTGAAAAAGTTTCTAAGTGTTGATTTTGGAACTTTAAAATATTCCTCTAAAATCAGCCGAAATCCGAATTCTGATTTACTCACCTGTTATCAGGAGAGACCTCAGTGCTGCATCTTTCAGCCAAGTACTGATCCTCAAAATTAATTTTAACCGTACTTACCGGTAACTTGAATTTCCTTCATAGGCTAACATTGACTGGTTTCACTTGGAAATTCTTCTAAGTGTGGAGTTTTGGAACTTTATAATATTCCTCTAAAATCAACCAAAGTACGAATTCCAATTTACTCACCTGTTATCAGGAGAGAACCCAGTGCTGCATCTTTTAGCCCAGCACTGACCCTGAAAAGTAATTTTAACCGTACTTACCAGTAACTTATATTTTCTAACATAGGAATCCATTGTCTGGTTTTCAGCAGAAAACTTTCAAAGTGTCGATTTTCACAAACTACAAATATTCCTTAAAAATCGCCTGTATGACTTAAACGCATTCATTCAACTGTTTACAGGAGATGCACCAGTGCTGGATCCAGGATCCAACACTGAGTAAGATAAAGTAACGATAACAGTTTTTACCTGCTAAGTGAATTTCCTTCCATAGGATAACATTTTTGATTCTATGAGAAAAAGTTTCTAAGTGTCAACTTTTAAAATACAATAATATTCCTTAAAAATCACGACTGTAACCAAAACGCTTTTACTCAACTGTTTACAGGAGATGTACCAGGACTGAATCTAGGATCCAGTCCTGTGGTTACAAAAGTAATCCATAAAGTAACTAATTGCATTTAACTAGAAATTCACATTGAGCTGAATGTTGCATTGTGTTTGAAAATGTGTTGCCCATTGCAACAACTGTAACTACTGTACTTAAAAGTCTATTGCCTATCTGCAAAGTATTTAAACTAAAGTAATTCATTCTGAGAAAGTATTTTTTGTAATGTAATGTATAATGTAATTACAATGTAATTTAAAAAATAAAATATGTAAAAAAAAATTGTTTCTAAAAATGTAGTAAATCAGTATGAAAAAAATTAATATAACAATTAATACATTTAAAAATTGTCATTTACAAAACCTTTGAAATTCACTGAAAAAACCGTAGGTTTCAGGCACGTTATAGTTAGAAATTAACATTTAAAAAACCTTTGAAATTCACTGAAAAAACCATAGGTTTCAGACACGTTATAGTTACAAATTAGCATTTAAAAAACCTTTGAAATTCACTGAAAAAACCATAGGTTTCAGACACGTTATAGTTACAAATTAGCATTTAAAAAACCTTTGAAATTCACTGAAAAAACCATAGGTTTTAGGGACAGTTTTAGTTACTTGGACATTGCACTCGTACAAAACCCGTGAAATTCCCCCGTTATAGTTAGTTCAGCTAACTATAACTCGCGCCCCGCAATGCACTGCTGATGACGTCACATATTACATCACTCATGACATGGTCAGTGACATCACTGATGACATCACTGATGACATCTCAAATGACATCACTGATGACATCATCCACGTGATAATCTGATGCACCTCCTCACACCCTAATATAACCTTTGATTCACCCACTCTAAATTACAGACTGCCATTCGCAAAACCATAGACACTCCAACACCAATAACTACATACCCACTCACTGATTCTTAGGTCTACACACACACATCCACTCACTCACCCGTACAGTCACTCATACTTACGGTCACTCAGTACAGGACTATCATATGCACTCTTACTCCTATATAGACACTCAAACAACGCCACTCATCCATAGAGATACTCACACACCTAGTCAGTCATGCAAATAATTAAACACACTGCCATTTACTCACCTATACAGTTATACACACACCAGCTCACTTACTCATACAAATAGTAGCACATTGTTACGCTCTTATACAATCACAGATACAAGCACACACTCATCCATACAGCCACTATCACAATCACTCACTCTTGCTTATAGCTATTTATATACTCCAACACACATATATACTGCCTTTCACATATGTAGTTACTCACACATGTACCACTGGGACATACATTCACTCACTAACACACTCTTACACACACTTACCCACCCATACAGTCTATCACAGATGCACTCTTGAAACCATCCACCCAGTGAATCACCCACTCACACATCTATGCACAGAGTTGCACACACCCCTCCCACACAAACACTCAGGCACCCATACAGATACTCAGACAAGCATTCAATAACTCATATAGACACTCATTTAGCTATTCACAAACACATGCAGCCACTTACACAGCAACAGACAGACGGATACAGACATTCACCCAGTTTAGTCACTAACCCATGCATTCAGTAAGATACGTTAAATCACTCACTTATAGAGTCAGTCACGCACCTACTAAATCATCCATACAGACACTTACACACCCACTCATTCTTCAATACGTCTTTTCCTATATATATTAAAAATATTTAAACTTTACAGAAACACACAGTCACTGGATGATGTCATCAGTGATGTCATTTGAGATGTCATCAGTGATGTCATCAGTGATGTCACTGACCATGTCATGAGTGATGTAATATGTGACGTCATCAGCAGTGCATTGCGGGGGCGCGAGTTATAGTTAGCTGAACTAACTATAACGGGGAATTTCACGGGTTTTGTACGAGTGCAATGTCCAAGTAACTAAAACTGTCCCTAAAACCTATGGTTTTTTCAGTGAATTTCAAAGGTTTTTTAAATGCTAATTTGTAACTATAACGTGTCTGAAACCTATGGTTTTTTCAGTGAATATATATATATATATATATATAAAGAGATATCTCTCTTTCTCTATTTTTTTATAGCTATGGCTTCCTGGGGGCCGATTGTGGCCCCCACGGAAAGCACATAGCTATAAAAAGAAATTTGCCCCCACAGCAAGCACCAAAGGGGTTAATAAAAAAAAAAAATGCCCCCACAGGGGGTCGGCCACTGAGCAGGAGGACCGACCCCCTGCCAATATCGCCGCCATTTTTAACAAAAAGATTTCGCCTTTTTTTTTTAATTTTGGGGGGCGATCGCGTCCCCCAGGGAAACCCAAGTGTTTTTAAAAAATATAACTGCCCCAAGGGGGGGGGGCGACCCATTCCCACAAGGGCCGACCCCCCCCAAAGACATCCCTGGTGCCTAGTGTGGTTTCCTGGCCGTGGATCGCAACGCTGCTGCGATCCACGGCCAGGAAACCCTTTCAGGAAGGCCTCGTTTGAAAGGGGAGACTCTCCCCTTTCAAACGAGGCCTCCCTGAAAGCTGGGGAGGCCGTTTTCGGCCGGATTTCCCCATCGGAGTCGAGTGCGGCCTTACCTGCTGCTGTCCTCGGCTCCGGTGGGGAAATCAGTGACGTCAGAGCGCCTCTCGGTGCGCTGATGTCACAGATGGGCGGGAGGGGGCGGGGGGAGACGCGGGAAGCCTTCCCGTGTCCCCCCAGGGGGAATAAAAAAAAACAATCTCCGGTGCTATGCACCGGAGGTTTAAAGGGGGCCCTCCCTGGTGACGGCCAATGGACGTGCGCCGCACCAGGGAGGTAGTGCTTGCGTCGGCCAGTGGCCGACTCAAGCACCAAAGGGGTTAACAGCACTACTCTAAAATAAACATTCAGTATTGGGAGTAGTATCTGTGTTATATATAAAAAAAACGATCTTTAGGACAATTGCAGGGTTGGCATATTCACCCCTACAGTAGGAGACATATAGCCATCTGGTGCTCGAAAAGGCATACATTAAAGAGTATGTACATATAAAAGTAAATGCAGAGGGAGGCTACATTCAAAAAGCTAAAAAACATTCAGTATTGGGTGCAGTAAAGGGAGGAACTAACCCTACAGGATATAGTGGAGTTCATCATCTGTGTTATGACCCATAGAGATGCATCCTAAGTGGCAGATCCAGCCAGCCTCGTTCCGTCGAAGCACCAACTTTCTATCACCACCCCTTGCTCTGGGTGGGATATGATCAATGCCATGAAACCAAATCTCGGGTTTGCCAGCATGTTGTTTACATCATATGTGCGGTCATGGGGTACCTGGTCTCCTGTTGTTTGATTGCCCTTACATGCTCCTGTATTCTAGTTTTTATTGTTCTTACTGTGATCCCCACATAGATAATTTCACAACTACAACCAATAACATGTCACGAAAGGTGTTTTACAGCTGATGGTATGGCAAATAGTAAAAGTATGCTCTATATTATATCGAAATTGCTTAGATTTGTTCCTGCGATATTTGCAGACATTGCAGTCCATACAGGTAAAAATCCTTGTGTTGGTCTTGGTAGCCAATTTTTGTCACCCATATTAGATATTATGTAACTAGGACACAGCATATCTCTAATGGTCCTACCCCGTCGGTGTGTCACCTTTGGTTTCTGAGTGATGACATCCTTATTACATGGGATTTCTCGCAGTAGTGCCCAATGTTTCAATAGTATCTTGTATACTTCGTTGCTATATTTATTGAATTTAGAAACAAAGTGGATGTTGGTCTTAGAACTAGGTTCATTTTTATGTTGTGTCAATGTGTCTTTTCTGGGTGTCTGACGTATTCTATTCTCAGCATTCTGTAAAACCCTTCTTTTGTATCCTCGTGTCCTGAAACGGTCCTTGACCTCTTCTAAGGTGGTCACAAAAGTGCCTGCTTCACTACAATTTCTTCTCACCCTAACCATCTCACCACACGGGATGTTGTCAATGGTTGATCTTGAGTGGGCGCTAGTTGCATGTAGTGTACTGTTACAGGAGGTTGGCTTACGCTATAGGGTGCTGTGTATACGACCTTCCTTGGAATAGAATGTAATGTCAAGGAAGTCAATTTTCTTGCTGTCGTATGACATGGTCAGATTCACATTATACGGGTTATCGTTCAAGAAAGTATGGTACTCCGTCAAATGTTTCACAGTGCCATTCCAAATTAGAATCACTTCATCAATATACCTCCCCCAGAAAATAATGTTCTCTAACCAGGGGGAGGCATATCGACCGCAAGCATGCTCCTTCTCCCACCAACACATAAAGAGACCCTTGTTCGAAGGAGCAACTTTTGAACCCATCGCAGTCCCCTGTTTTTGGTGGCACCAGGGTCCCCGTGTAGAAAGTAGTTCTTGGACAAAATCAGATCAATCATGTCCATTAGCATCTCATTGTGTTCGAGCCAATCCGCTGTTTTGGTTCTAAGGAAACAGCCTATGGCCCACAGACCAAACTGTTTTTTTATACAAGTGTAGAGACTGGTGACATCAAGTGTGACAAATAAGAGGCCCTCGGACCATTGGACATCTTCAAATTTATTTAAGATGCCTTTACTGTCCTGTATGTAGGCCGGAAGATTGGATAACAGGGGTTGCAGAAATGTACCCACATATTCTGACACACGTTCAGTAGGCGAATCTTTCCCTGAAATAATAGGCCTCCCTGGGGGGAACGCACCCCCTTTGTGTACCTTAGGGAGAATGTATATACAGGGATAACTAGGGTATTTTACAGTCAAATACCGAAATTCGTCATCCAATAATAGTCCTTTCTCTCTCCAGTCCCCCAGTCTCAGGTTGATAAAAATGGTCAGTTCTTTCATAGGGTTTGAGGATATATGTTCATAGCAGTCTGAGTCACCTAACTGTCTATCTATCTCTCCAATGTAGTCCCCCTTATTCATCAGGACAATGTTCCCTCCTTTGTTTGCTTCCTGCATGACCAGAGAGTCATTAGCCCGTAATGAGTCCAAAGCCAATCGCACACGTGGGGTCAGACTGTAAGACCCCACTATGCCCCGCCTGCGTCTGTGAAACAGTTTGTGCAAGTCCTCTAACACCCTGTTTTTAAATAAACCGATGTTCAGGTGGGTGAAATGGGGCATAAATTTGGATTTCAGTTTTAATCCACTATCTATATCAGGTTTATCTATAATCTCCAATTCCTCAGTCAGTTGTTCTAAAGGGGTGGCATCATCGTCTGAAATGGACATTAGTAATTGTATATTCTCTACGTCACATATTGTGTACTCTGAGGCCGGGCATGTTTTCAAAGAAGGAACATTCTGCTTTGGATTTGCATGGAAGTGATTCTTTAATTTCAGCAGTCGTATAAACTTATATAGATCAACAGTGACATCAACAATGTTTCCTACCTGGGTTGGACAAAACCGAAGCCTTTTTTCAGAACTGAACATTCATCTTCATTAGGTACATAGTCAGAAAGGTTCACAATAACCAAGTCATCATGTATTGTATTAGCATGCATGGCCTCTGGGATTTCATTGTTGTTATCTAAAAGCCCAGTTGATGTGCTACCATTGTCCCCTAAACTTTGCGGGGCCGTAACTGTACCGTTAGTCCCGGCACATCTTTGCGTCTTGACCCACCTCCTGACTCCCCTCCGTGTTTTAGATCTCTCCATGGTTGTTTGTTGCTGAGTCGTAACCTTTCCATTTCCAATAAAAAAGTGTTTTGGACCTGTGGTTGAGGGGTATTGGTGTTTCTATCCCCTGTGGGCAAGTTCTCTGTAGATGTGAAGGAGCTACTACTTATTGATCTAGAGTCAAGAGTGTCCTCCCTCCCCCGCTTAGCATTTTCTGACACTTCAATGTTATCATATTTTTTGGCAAAGGTGTATCCCTTCCCTCTCTGTAATCCGTCTCATCACGTCTGATCTTTTTTGCTTTCTTATCACGTTGATATATTTGATATTCCTTTATCACCCTTTCCAAGATGTCATAGTTCTTCTTAATTACATCCCTCAGTGTGCTTGCAATAATCTATATAATTGGTGAACTTTTGGGAAAGTATATTTAGAACATCGGATATCTCTGCTTGGTGGCTTTCCCGCCTCCCCCATTATACTACTTGAAGCGGTATATTTTTGCACCACCTCAGTATATATTTCTGATGTAACCAATGCCCCCTTTTTACGAGTTTGACATTGTAGGCCCTTTCAAACTGAGACAAAGTTATCACTCCCGTTTGCTTATAGGTTTAGGGCATTCACTACCACGAGTGCAGGCTGCCCACATTATTGTGAACTAGGGCATAATCAGCTGAGAAGAATCGATCATTACAATGCACAATACACACTTTTGTAAAATGTGTAATTTCTGGCTCCACACGTGTATTTATACATTATTCAGTTGAATTTTTATACTAACTCTGTCACTCCAGCTGGATACATTTAATTAACCTTTAAATGTCCCGCTGTTGTTTTAACGTCCTTTCCTGGTGACACTGTCGATACTTGTTGTGGGCGCTGATCCTTGCTAACGCCTATTTGGACGCCTGTTTTGGACGCTGTATCCCGCTTTATCACCCTTTGGAGGACTACATCACCCAGGGTGCAACGCGAGCCTACCCAGGTGTTTCGGGTCCTGCTGACGAGGGGAGGCACCGGACCATCTTCGCGCATAAAGCGCAGCCTCTACCCCGCAGCGTGGGTCCCGCTGTTGTTTTAACGTCCTTTCCTGGTGACACTGTCGATCCTTGTTGTGGGTGCTGATCCTTGCTAACGCCTATTTGGACGCCTGTTTTGGACGCTGTATCCCGCTTTATCACCCTTTGGAGGACTACATCACCCAGGGTGCAACGCGAGCCTACCCAGGTGTTTCGGGTCCTGCTGACGAGGGGGAGGCACCGGACCATCTTCGCGCATAAAGCGCAGCCTCTACCCCCGCAGCGTGGGTCCCGCTGTTGTTTTAACGTCCTTTCCTGGTGACACTGTCGATCCTTGTTGTGGGCGCTGATCCTTGCTAACGCCTATTTGGACGCCTGTTTTGGACGCTGTATCCCGCTTTATCACCCTTTGGAGGACTACATCACCCAGGGTGCAACGCGAGCCTACCCAGGTGTTTCGGGTCCTGCTGACGAGGGGGAGGCACCGGACCATCTTCGCGCATAAAGCGCAGCCTCTACCCCCGCAGCGTGGGTCCCGCTGTTGTTTTAACGTCCTTTCCTGGTGACACTGTCGATCCTTGTTGTGGGCGCTGATCCTTGCTAACGCCTATTTGGACGCCTGTTTTGGACGCTGTATCCCACTTTATCACCCTTTGGAGGACTACATCACCCAGGGTGCAACGCGAGCCTACCCAGGTGTTTCGGGTCCTGCTGACGAGGGGGAGGCACCGGACCATCTTCGCGCATAAAGCGCAGCCTCTACACCCGCAGCGCGGGACGTGCGCGGGACGTGCCGGGCGAAGCCCGGGCCAAGGGCGGGCCCGTCTGAGCCTGTCAGAGACAGATTGAGGCTGGGCTGGGCCACCCCTCTGAGAAGCTCAGATTGTGCACTTTGCTATTGTGAAAATTCCTAATTCAAAAGAATATCTAAGGTACCGTGCAAGAGCTTAAAGCATAGAGAATACCTGGGTTGTTTGATTCAATTAGTCGTCTAAAAGAAAATGGAAAAACGCAAGGGGGTTGCTGGCACCTTAGATGCCTTTTTAGTAAGAGCGGAGTCACTCTTAACCCACGAAATTCATTTGACTGAGAGACGTCTTTCCTTAGACCCTGCTATTTTACAGAGACACTTAACAACTGGCATCTCTTCACCTGTACTGGGGGACATTGATCAGGAGATTCCACCGAATATTGCTACAAGTGTCCCATTGAACTCTATTCCTTTTTTATCTTCCTCTGAAGAAATTTCAAGCTCTTCAGTGGTTCCTAATAGAGCTACTAGGGCCAGGGCCGCAAAAAATGTGGCCAAAGATAAGATTGAGCCACGGTTAAACAAAAGAAAACGGGACACAGAGATAAGTAAATCTAAGGGCAAGGGCAGCATTGGTACCTTCTCTTCACTGAAAAATATTTCAGTTGGTACACAAACAGAGCTGACCTTATTGCCATCAGCGCAGAGTGTAGCTAACACTAAGGGAGTTATGACTGAGTTCTCTACAGGAGTGAATGATTTTGGGTTAGGAGCAGCCTTAACTTGTGTTAGCGACTTGGTTGAGAAATGTTTTTATAAAATCAGCCTCCTAGAATCTGCAATTAATACCCTAAGTAGTAACATTGTGGGTGTGTTACCAACCAGAGTAGAAAGGAAGGACTTAAGGTTAGTGATGGACAGTTGTTTATCAGATGACCAAGACGAGAATATTGTTAAAACAAACGAGAATAATTCTATTTCAAATAATAAGGGAAAAAATAGGTTGGTTCCACCGTTTGTGGGTCCGAATGTGATAGTCTCTCAGGGTGCACAGAAGGGACATGTAACAACTATGGGTAAAATGGATGATGCGAGTTCTCTCGTTGGGTGCCAGAGAATTAGTGAATCTAATGCTTCCTTAGCCCCTAATACTGAAACATTGCGTCTCCCCCCGGAATCATGTCCTTATGTTTTGATTTTGACAGGGGTCCCACCTCTGAGGGTTGGGCAGAAAGAAAACTGGATTGACTTATGGAATAAAACTTTTGATTGGCTGACTAAACACAAGAACCTCCACCCATCTGATGCTTATGAGATAATAATGGTTCGTAGAGTAGGGTGGATAGGGCAATCTACTAAGAGTATAGGAGGTGATTGCATTGTGGTCAACTTCCGCAGGCCAAAGATGGTTCATCATCTTTTACAGTATTGTGATGCAACCTTTACCCCTAAAACTGATATTAGTGCACTCTCTTTAGGATACTTTTATAAGCCGGAAGGTGGGAACAAAGTTCTTGGATTTCCATCGGTTACACAATCTAATAGGTTCCAAGCACTGTCAGACTTGGATTTCCAGGACTGACAACTACTCAAAATAGGGCAGGATAAGACAAGGACAATTACTTGTAAAAATTTAAGATCTAAACCTAATGATGGTGTTGCTGTACTGATATCTATTGATGTTTTAATCACCCCTATGGAGACGGGAACTATAGATAATGATAATGTGGCCTCCGAGGCGCATACTGGTACTCGTGAAGGGAACCAGATAGTTAACTTAAATAGCATCCAGAATGTAAATGCACGTAGGAGCTTTGGAGGACCTTTAAATGACATAGTAGATGTAAACATAGTGAACATCGTGAAAGATCCATTAGTTTACCAGGGAGAGGAACTTACATTAAATGGTAATTTTGTTAATAATAACCTTGGTAATAATAGTGAGGAAGCATTAAGTTTGGAAAATGGATGCAAGAAGATAAATGGTGACCAAATTAGTGAAGAACGTAAAACAGAGATAAAGTTGACTTCTTGGAATATTGCAGGGATTAAGAAAACCAAAGGGATGCAATATGGCAGGATTACATAGGTCAGAGTGAAATAGTCCTCCTCCAAGAAACCTGGGCAATAGAAACCCCCCATAAGATAGGGTTTAAAACTTTTAGTACTGCTGCAATTCCCTCAGTGAGAGGAAGGCCCTCGGGAGGCCTTGCCATTTGGCTAAAAATCACTTTGGGTGCTGACTTTACGCAAATTGATTCCCCTTGCCAAGATATATTGGGAATAAAGTTTTTAGCACCAGATAAAAGGGAAGTCTACATTTTTAATATATATAGTAGACCAAGCGTAGCAAGTAGAGATGTTCAAGTCATTGAGCAGCTGGATCAAATGTTAACTATAATAAACAAGAGTGCTCTGATAATCATTGGGGGTGATTTTAATCGTAAATTTGAACCAGTGGCTGGATTTGAAAATATTTTTGAAGATGAGGACTTGGCCAATAATATTCCAGCACTGAATAGTAGCCCAGTAGTTTCGTGTACATGTGCTGTAGCGCAGTTACTGAGGCTGGTTTCAGCCCATGGTTTACGCGCCTGTAATGGGCGATTATCTTCTGACAGCCCAAATTTACCAACATTTATCCGGGGTAATTCTAAAAGCTATATAGATTATATATTGGTTTCTATCCCTCTATGGCCTATGATGCAAGATCTAGTTGTTGAAGATAGAATAGAGAGTGATCATCGTCCTTTATGTTTGACGCTCTCAGCTTCCCTATTTCAGCCAAGTTATTTAAGGAGATGTGACCCTCGTCACAGCTTAGTTGAGCCTCTACTATCGAATAATCGCAGAGCACTCAGATGGCCCTTGGTTCTGGGGAATGACAAGATCATTAAAAAAAATTATGAAACTTACATAGAAATAGTCTCTCCATATATAAATTTGCCATTAACAGAGATACCAATCATGGAAATGCATGATAGGTTGGTAGAAGGACTTGAACCAATATTAAGTAAGGCCCCAAAACAATTAAAAAAGGGAATATCTAATTCAGCCTTGCTAGAGAACCCATGGTATAACAAAGAATGCCGCAATGCAAAAAAGGATCTGATTCAGGCAACAAAGGATAAGGATATAGTAACCCTAAGGGAAAAAAGGATTCACTATAAGGGGGTATTAATCAAGGCAAAGAAAAGTTGGGAGGATAATATTTGGTCTGAGCTGATAAAAGCATGTAAATCAAATGACCAAGTTACCTTTTGGCGTTTATTATCTAAGGGTAACAAAAAGGGAAATGTAACAAGGACCTTTTCCTTGATGCAAATACCTGGGTAACTCATTTTTCACAATTATACTCAACCACTAAAAATGATATTAATTTTAATTTTGAAGAACTTGCTATTCACCCAAGTGAGACCCCTCTACATTTTAGCTTAGCGGAAACAATAGTAGCAATAAATGCAATAAAACAAGGGAAGGCCCCTGGGCCAGATAAGATACCAGGTGATTTATGGAGGCATGAGAAGGAGGTTTGGGCTCCCTATGTTAATCTTTTGTGTAATACAGTTGCATCGGGTGCACCGATTCCTGAAACGTGGAGGGGTGCAGAGATCGCAACTATTTTTAAAAGGGTAACCGCCACGACCCGTCGCATTATCGGCCGATTAGTCTAATTGATGTTTTACAAAAGATATATGCACGTCAAATTTTAAATAAACTGAGCGATTGGATTGGGGAGTATAATATTTTATCCAAGTACCAAGTAGGCTTTAGAGCCAAAACTAGCACAATTGACCAGGTTTTTAGATTTCTCTGTATAATTTGGAAGTATATTACAGTTAAGAAAGCCCATCTGTATATAGCCTTTGTAGACCTTAAGGCAGCCTTTGACCTCATACCCAGAAATCTCCTGTGGAAATCATTAAGAGATCAGGGTGTCCCAGGGGAAATCCTCGTGCAGATTATTAGGTTACACAAGGATAACTTTGCAAGGGTTAGATGGGGGCCAAATGGCGAACTTACTGATCGTATACAAGTAAATAGGGGGTAAGGCAAGGTTGTGTGCTGGCCCCTACCTTATTTTCGTTGTACGTTAATGATATCCCTGAATATCTCTTGGGCTGCGAGCATGACTCTCCCAAGTTGGGGGTGCCAGTACCGGCACTTTTATTTGCCGACGATACAATTTTAATATCACAAACCCCCAAAGGTCTGCAAAATTTACTTAATACTTTCGAAACCTACTGTGAAATAAAGGGCTTGGAAATCAACTCTACTAAAACAAAATACATGGCAGTTAATCCGCACAAATCTTTTAAAAAAAACTTAACTGTAAAAAATGAGAGGATAGAATATGTGCTAAATTTTAATTATTTAGGTATTACTCTAGATTCTAAAATGAACTGGAGACCACAGTTGGATAAAAGCAAAACAATATTAATTCAAAATTCAGTCCCAATAGTAAGGAAGCATGAGAGCAGCTTATCTAAAGCTGTCTCTCCTGCGTTGGAGTTATATAAATATAGGGTACAACCTGCTTGCCTATATGGGGCTGAATTGTGGGGACATGTGACAAAGAATAGTTTTATGGTGTACGAGAATACATTTTTAGGAAATTGTTATGTTTGCCAACACGCACACCTCTAACACCAGTAGTAATAGATTTAAACATTCGCCGCACTGACCAGCATGCGGCTTTGCGGCCACTATTATTTTGGGTACGTTTGTGGTCCACAGATGAACTTGTTCATTATAGAGAAGGTTTGGAGGAAATTTTTAGAATTAAAAATATTACAAGGTTACCATGGTTGAATCATATTCAGGATTGGTTTTACAAACTAGGACTAAAACAGTTTTGGGAGGAACCTGAGGGTTTGTCTTTGGGATCAAAAAGCTGTTGAAACAGACTTTTTGGGCATTTACTCAAGATACTTTGTCACATTGTCCAAAACTAGGTACTTTATCCACAAGGTTTCTCACAATAAAACCAAACGGTAAATTCGAGTCCTTTCTAGATGAAATTCAACCACAACTTGCCAAATCTCTTTACCTTAAATTTCGCTACGGCATTTTGCAGATTAATGCAAATACTATGAAATGGGTACGTAGCGTAGGTGGTGCAAACAATGGTTGTTGTGATATCTGCCACACAGGTGCAAAAGAGAATGAACTGCATGTGCTATTCTTCAGTCCAGCCTACACTTATGCTAGGAGGAAGTGGATCAAACCCATCTGTCAACTTTTGGGTATTAGATCATGTAATGAGGCAGGAAGATTATTGCGAACAGACACAACACAAGCAATTGTATTTAGTGTAAGCAGATACCTTTTTAGTGTCGACCTAACAAGAAAGAGAATGGGACTGAAATTTTAGGCATTTTTAATAAACATGTGTGTGTTAATCAATTTAAAAAAAAAAAAAGAATACACCAAGGAACAACAGGTTAATACCAACAACAATAAATATCCTCGTTTTGTAACTTGACTGGTTCTTAGTAGTAATGCCAATCGATTCCATAATTTATACTCTTTAAGATAAAATAATATTGTATGGTAGGCTCCTAATATGGATTTCAATATTAGGATTCCAATTACTTTTAGGCGCCGTCGTTGCATTGATTGGAATAAATGTACAAGGAATTCCACCTGGCTCAGGGTATATGAGGGACTAGGAATATAGAAGGAAGCACTACCGATCGGAATACCGCAAGGTTGGAGTTGATGATTCCAGTCACATTGGAGAAAACAATAAAGTATTACGGTATGCACTATGGGCTATATCAAGCTATAGTCTTGAATTCTCACATATTGAAAAAACTCAAGGGTTGGTTCGAAGGTGACACTCGTTTTAAAAGTAGCACACACCCATGTTTCTTATACCAATGGATGGTTCTAATGGACAGGTTCTTTTTACTGCTTTTTAAGGTCCATCAAACTAAATGAGGGTCTTTCTATACACTGGTTTTGTAATTTAAGAACCCCCTTTGCTTTCGTTCTTTCTTCCCCTTTTCTGTCACCATGTTGGTTTGATTCATGTACACTGTCCCTGTTTGTATTTTGTGGGTAATTGGACATTGTCCCATTTGGGATTTTTATAATTGTGTCTTTTTTGTTTTAATATATGTTGTTTTGTAATTTTACATGTGTGTTGTATTATACATTATATATTTTTGTATGTTCCACAACCCTAATGAAGTCCACAGGTGGTGGACAAAATGCGTTGGCTGTTTTTATGATATTCCTATGAAGATTAAAGAACACTTTGGACACATATTGACAGAATGGACTAAGTCATTGTGGGAACTTTTCATTGCGACGCACTTCACACTTGTGGTTGAAATCATTTTGGTCCTTGGGATCACTCTCTGGAAACAGCGGGAGTAGTGGATGTGCACACCAAGTAGCTTCAAACCTTTGGACTTTGGACTGAATTTGGGTAACGGAGAGGGAGGTGTGGTTGCTATATAGGCTTGCTGTTTCATTGATGTTGTTTATATCATTATTTCAGGCTGTTTCGTCGCTGGACCGCCTCCTTTGTCCACGATCGCACCAAGTGGGAGGAGCTTCCTTTTGTTTATTTGAGGCCTTAGGGGTGACCTTCATTTCATTGAAGAGGGTGGCTAAGGTGGCGGGTAGTGTACTCAGTTTCTCCAATATAAGGGATCATGTGCACTTTTGAGTTAGCTCCCTAGAATCATTTTGTGCCCTGTTAATGAGGTTAAGTCGCTGATTTTGCCATCACTTCCGATGGCGTGCGTAGCCAAGGTGATAGTCCATGGCATCAACCTTTTATTGAATGGTTTTTAGCATGGAAGGCCAGACCCCTGTGTCTAGGGAGTTGTTCCATTTTGCTGCAGTCCCTGATTGAGGGGTCCCGACGGAGGTTGGGTTTTTGCTGGGGTGACTTTGTTTTCGTATTCAGTGGTGTAAGAAGCTAGCATCTCATTCCATTCTTACTGTGTTAGGTATGAGGTCTCTGTGCACTCTGTGTGCACTTGCGGTGTCACCTGGGCTCGGCCTTCTTGACCTGAGTCTTTTCCACATGTTTTTATTGCCACAGGGTTGCTTTCTCTGTACAAGTGGATGGGGGCTGTCCTTGAAGTCGTGGCTGTTGGTTCATTTGATGCTGCTGAGTCCAGGGAGGTATTTACTTGAATGTGATGCCGTTCTCCACTACTAGGGTGCTTACCGCAATGGAGGTTGAGTTTGATTGGCTTGGTTGGCCCACACCCTGGCTGTTTGGGTTGGAGGTAAGGTCAATAATCTCCTCCAGTTCTAGTATCCTGCTTGCTGGGCACCCTCCTTCTACCTGGTCAGGATCGCCTCGGTGGCCCAAAAGTGGGACTTGGGAGTTAGATGTCCCTACTGGAGTTTGAACAGGCATGTGCGTCATGTCCAGGGTTGAGCGTTGGGGTGTAACCCTGGTGCGTACTACTATTATTGGTGTTAGAGGGGCTGGTAGGCCCTTGCTGTCAGTCGTGTCTGAGAGAAAGTTTGCGACTTTGAAGAGTTTGGAGTTTTGAGGTGATTTTAGGTTGGTTGTCAGGACAGGCTACCTGACCCTGAGTAGCAGCAGCCCCTTGAGTGAGCTTCCTTCATTTACACCCCTGCAGTAGTGAGCATCTGGCCTTGCCTGACCTCATGCTGCTGGAGCTATGTTGTCATTGAGCTATCTGTTGCTGGTCCTAGGCTCAGTGGGTGATCTGGGGCGACTGAGCGAACTGAGGTGAGCTGACAGTTCATGTGGAGTAGGGAGGGTGGTTCGCTGCTATGCTTTCTGACACTAGGTGCTACTCCATCTGAGCCTTTATCGGAATTGTAATTGGGCTGCTCACTCTAGGTCTTCGGTCTCCAGATCTCCAGGCTCCATTTTTTTTTTTTTTTTTTTTTTAAATTTGTTTTTATTGTTTTAATCACAAAAAACAAAGACAATCGCGTGCATCACAATTTAGTCCGTTCTGTCAGCAATCTTACACAGATGTCTTACATATAGAAAATAGTTTTGCTATTCAGCCGCTATGTCTCACTGAGACGAATGAGTATCTCCAGGCTCCATGCACCGGACTATTAAGCTATGTGGCTCTGTGTGCCTTCTCTGACTGATCAGTTCAGGCAGGTGCTGCCTCGCCACACCAAGGTAATGAGTGCCTACAATTTATTGGGGAGGGGCACAAGCATGCCGCATTCATGATCCAGGGGTCTTAGGTTTTGTAGGAGTGAATCCCCTAGGACTCCTCAGTGGTTTTAGCGATTGCGGCGTAAGTGCGGCGTTGACTCCTCTTAGAGCTGCTGCATTTAGCTTGATTCAGCAGTTGTGAGAAAATTTGGGGGCTAGGTTTATTGGATTGCTGGAATTAGCAGGGGAGCAGCCACAATCGACCGATTCTATTGATTACTGGTGCTTTGTATGTGAGGTGGGGGCAGTGGATCAGTCAAGAGTCCCTATCTCTGCTGTAAGGTACTTGTGCAGCCTTCTTGACCTGATGGGGATCGGCAAGCTGGAGCTTTTCGTAGACCAACAGGTGGCAGGTAGCATAGTAATGTGGTACTGAGTATTGTTCTTACACTTCTTACTCATGCTGATTGTTTGGTGAGGGCACTTCAAGCACTAGAGGCACGGGGAGGGTAGTGAGCGAAAGGTGGAGAGGGATGGGCGGGCTGAGACTTGGGGGTGGAGAGCACCTGGTCCACAAGCCACACCTGAACCTTGTCAGGACACTTCAGTAGACCTCGGAGCTCGACCTAAGCAGTGGAACCAAGCCCACCACACCCACCACACCTGCCACTGAGCCCTCCTCTGGGTGCTCTTTTCTGCTCTTCTGCTCCCCAGCTGCCGCTCTCCTTTAACAGATTCCGCTGTCGCCTCTGGCTCTGTGGTGGGGGGATCAGATAAAGCTGGTGTCGAGTAAAGCAAAGTGAGGCAAAGCTTCCAACTCTACCACATCCCCACCTTGTGCTCTGTTCCAGTCTCTGGTCACGGTGGCTCTGTTTTGTTCAGTCAACGTGGCGTGGGGCTCAGAGCACACATGCTTCGAGCTCAAAATACTCAAAATGTCAAGAGCAGAATGGGTGGTGATACCGGGGGTGGTATTGGAGGCGGGAGGTGAGGAGGAGGCGCTGATATTATTCCTGTGTCTGCCCAGGAAGTAGCTCACAGCTCTGGGCTCTCGGTTCAGGGCTAAGAGCTTGCAGCCTCTGTGGAGTCCTCTCGCCTCTCCGCGTCTAGCTCCTCTTCTGAGGGCTGCCTCCTGTTTTCCTGCCTGGAACCACTCAGAATGGAAACACATTAGTTTTTTGCTACCATTTGGCCGACCTAGCAAGTTTGTACCACATCAAACATTAGAAAAGCAGTAACCCAGCATTTGCAAGCACTACCCAGCCCCCATAGGTGCTACCTTTTGGCTGACTTATCATGTGAGCCTACATCACACACTGCAACAACAGTGAACCAGTATTTGAGAGCTATACTCAGCCCCCATGGGTGGTAGTGACTATGGAATTTGGCACCAGGCTGACAAAGGATGAAAAGCTCTACACTGTTGGAGGTTAAGTACAGTCTTTGACGTCTGGAAACCAGTCAACCTGCCTGGTAAAAATAAGTGGTTGGCAGCTTTGAATCTCTGGCTGAAGTGGTTGCTTGAAGGGGCAAGAGGAAAGAAGCTTGAAACAGCATCTTCTATGGGGATGGGAGGTCCTAAAACATTTTCATAGAAACAAAATGAAAAGCCAGTAGAAAAAAAAAGAAAACTGGTCTGAAAAGGTATGACCTCCAAACCAGCGAACCCCTCTTGGTCGATGCCTAATCCTCTCAGAGAATCTGTGCCCATTAGGTCTTTCCTGTGGGGCCCTGCATAGCTCAATGGGGGTACACAGCCTGTTTGGGTGACCAGCACCTGAGTGGAGTTTGAATCTATTCCCTCAAATGTACTGGGCTCAAGCACAGGTTTGAGTTTAGTGACATAGGCCAGGGCACAGGGTCCTAGACTGCCCACATGACAAGGACTATGTAAGGAGCAGGGCACAGAAAGGCAGAGTCTGCCCTTACCCTCCAAGCCTCAAAAAGGCTCTGTGGAAGCTCAGAATGCTAGGCAAGTGAGCCTTTGACTCCCAGCAGTGATTAGAAACATGCATCTGACCCATCACTTCACTGGAGGGAAGCTGTGATGTGTACAAATATTGGTCACATTCTATCTGTGAATGGCCAAGCCCATGCAGGAGAGCAGAAGATAAGTGGGTGGCAGCACAACAGGGGGCTACAGGAAGGGCTTGGCCTTGCCCCTGCAAAAAACGAAGTCCCTCTATTACATAGGAACCAGCTGTAGAGCAGTTAACCAATTAGTGTATCTAAAAAGCAGTATAAAAATGTAATTCTCCCCTGGGGAATTTCAGGAAGGAATGGATATTAGTAGTTCACTAGTAGCTGAAGGCTGTCAGGGATAGAACTTTTTTCCCTTTTGCTATATGGATCTCAGACAAGGACAGTTCTGAACATTTTCTGACGGCATGAAACTGCTGTGCAGATGTTGCGTGTTGGCCTCAATAGGGCATCAGGGGAGCTTGGAAAGTGTGGATCAACCAAAATGTAGCTGGCACAGTAACTAAAGTAATTAACCACATAATGCATTTTTGTAGAGAGTACCTATGGTTTGGTTGTGTCCTCAAGTTACTTTATGCAATCTGGTCCTGTCTTTCTAAATGCAAAGATGAAATGATATTAATGGGACAATGGCATATTGCCTTAGAACCTTCAACTACCAAATTTAATAATGAATCACTACAGGATACTAATGCTTGGTGCCAAAGAGAAAAAACAATGACATTGCTGACTAAGACTAATGGCCTGCTACCTCCTCTGCAACCTCCTACACTAAATAAGCTGGTAGAGGACCAAGATTTGATGCAGAGCAAATATGGAAAAATAATTTATGGCAGGTGCTGTGCGTAGGGGGTAAATCATCACAGTGTCGCGTGTAGCCAGAAATAATGCCAAATCTGTCAGTTCCATTTGTGTTTTCAGGGTTTATTTTATTTTCTGAAAAGACAGTTCATTCAAAACCAAACTATTTCCATTGTTTTACCTTGACATGGTGACTTTGTTTTTTTTTTTTACTTTTCATGTTACAATGTTACAATAATTCATACCTTGAATTTATCATTTTGAAGCACTATATTCATTTTGTTCATGCATCTAACAATGATGAGCCTATCTTCTGATCAATGTACCTATCCTCTCTCTCCTCTTTCCATCTCTGTTGTCCGGGGTTGATCTGTAGTGCAGACTAGGCATGGTCCCTCCACTCCCATTCATCTCTTTCTTTTGCCCCTCCTCATCCTCTTCTCAAGCTACTCTATAGACTTATCATGAACAGTTGATATGGACATGCAGCACTCAATATTTTGTTGCTACTGGACAAGCAATTTCCAACATGCTCTTGATAGGGTACACTTTGAAAGAGCAGTTTTATACAATGTGCCCTCACACACTCTTGTATTAAATGGCCAACATTGAAAGGCTAGTCTTTTAAGTGGAAGTCCATTGCCTCACTCATCCGGAGTGCCTGCAGTTTCCTTGTCCTCATTCTTCCTCGGACACCTAACCCATAGACGTTGATTGGGGGTCGCCAGAGGTTGCAGTTACGACCCCTGGTTTGCCCTTTGCAACCCCTGGCACTGACTTTGCAACCCCTGGCTGGCACACAGTGACTGGATTTCAAACTTTCACTATGGATAAAAAACAAACAGGCTCTCCAAGAGCCTTGATAATTTCTGCTGTTAACAAGCCTTCCCCTCCCTAAGTCCTTCAGTAGCAAGTTAGAGAGGCTCTTGAGGGAATAAGGATCGGAAGAAGGGTGGAATCTTCATGTCATTACCTGGCACATAGGCATTCAGCAGCTCACTATTTGTTACTGAAGGTCTAGGGGACTGACAGGGAGGATGTTTGCGCCATTTGTATGTCATCAGATGCAAAGGGAGGAAAATTATACAAATGACACGTGTTTCACATCTACAGCCTCAAGAGCGTACAGGTTTTGAATGGGAACCAGATTTGCAGCGAGTCAGCATTGGAACAGTGCATGCATCAACAGGTGAGTACGTTTTGGGGCTACTGTAGGGGACAATCCTAAATTACTCAAGGGTCGTTACCAAGGCAGGGCAGCTGGGGTTAAATGTATGGCTTATGAATGTGTGCCACTATTGCAGTACCCTGTGCTGGGATCTGTAGAATGCAGGAGCGGTTCGTGTCGGGGAAAAGAGGCAGGGTGAGGGAGGGGGTCAGGGAGATGGGGGAATGGGGACGATGGAGACAAATAGAAAAAAATGATAAAAGAACTTACCTCCCACCCTCCAGCATCGCGTCGCGCTCTTCTGCTCCTCTCCCCTCTGCTGCAGGCAGACACAGGCTCCCAGCCTGCCCTGCGGCCAATCCTGAAGCTGCTCTCATGAATGAGAGCAGCTTCAGGATTGGCCTGAGCGCAGATGATTTGCACTCCAGGACAGTCTGGCAGCCTCTGCCTGCTTTCTCCAACCCAGCAATGCAGCTGGGGTTGGAGAGCGCTTCACTGCGCATGTGGGTTTAGACAGCCTCAGACGGCTGGCCAAACCCACATGGACAGTGAAGGCAGTGCCCACCACTTCCCCTCCAGCCTGTAACCACCCTGGCCCGCCCCCACGACTCAGCACAAGAAAAATAAAATGATAATAAAACGGGTTTTAAACCCGTTTTATTATCGTTTTATTTTTCACATTTTTGAAAGTGCTGGCAGGAGAGGGCGATGCTCCTCCGCCATAGCGGAGGAGTCGCCGCTGGTAGAATGGAAGGCAAGAAGGGTTCTTTCAGCATTCTTCAGATTTCCAGCAAAGGATGCAAGAGCCAAATATTTTGCTCGGCAGACCACACCACAAAATAGCCTGAAAGGCAAGCCATGGATTATTTGTCTATTCTGTGTGGATAAAACACCCAGCCACGTTGAGTTCTGCTTGAAAAGGCTTCCTACAACTCTTTATTCTGCATGGGAAGGGCATCCTGGTGGGGTTTTCTTAATTGGATGCACCACAACTGAATATTCCACAGGCAGAGGGCCTGCCTGCATGTGCCGATGTGGGCCTGCAGGTTTTTGCAAATCACAGATGGGACCACAGTGTGCCTGCCTTTTTCATTCTATCTCACTCTGTGTGTGCTCCTGCCAGTCTCTCCTTCCTTACGTCCTCGTCCGTCTTCCCTGCTACAGTCCTTACCTGTGAGATTCTATCTCCGTCCAGCAGAACCTGTTCCCTAGCCGATATACAAATAAATCCTCCCAACATGGCTGCCATTCCTATGTGGCAGTAGAAAAGGGGAGGAATAATGACATCACATCCTTTTGGCAAAGAATGCTATTCGTCCTGTACCACTCTAAGAACAGGGCAAAGGTTACTACTTGACTCTGGTTCTCGTACAAAAGCTATCAGGAAAATGTCATCCAATTCTGAACTTAAAAATCTTAAACAAGTATCTGGAGTACTGATCCTTCAAAATACTGCAAAGTATTTTTCCATTGCTTAGAAAAGGGGATTTTTTGACGTCCTTAGACTAGACGGATGCTTATCTTCATCTCACAATTTTTCAAGCTCACTAAACGTTTCTAGGATTTGCTGTAGATCATCAGCTTTTTCAATTCCAATTCCAAGAGTTTTTACTAAGACCTTGGCTCCTTTGGTTGGTATATTGCATTCTTGAGGCATCAAGGTATATCCATATCTTGATAACTGACTAATCAGCTCTCCTTCTTTCTCTAAGGCACAACAAGATAACAATGAGCTCTGCGGTCTTCTTCAGGATTATGGTTTCCTAATCAGTGCCGAAAAGTCCCATCTTCACTCAGTTCAGTAGCTTCAGTTCATCTGAGCCATCTTCGATAAGGACAGTGGGAAGTGTTTCTTTCTCCAGACAGAATCCAAAAGCTGGTGCTTCATTTACAGGACTTGTTGTTACATCCTCCGGCCTCAGTAAGACTATGGTTATGCAGTTAAGGGGAAATGGTGTCATCTCTGGCCATTGTTTGTAGAGTTGTCACCACCTGTATCACTGGGTACATCATGTGTTGGCCATTGGAACCCTCTTTCCCAGATATACAAGACTCTCCCCTCAGATTTCTTGGAATCTTCAATGGTGGCTCAGGCCAGAATCTCTGGTTAAAGGTCATTAACTGAAGCAGTCCTCCCCAGTAATAATAACAACAGATGCTAGCAAGTTGTAGTGGGGAGCAGTTCTGGGATCTTCTACTTAACAGAGCAGGTGGTCTCATCAGGAAGCCCAGTCATCTTCCAATTGGAGGGAGTTGGCTGCTGTTAGAGCAGCGCTTCTGTTTTTTGCCCAAATTATTCACCATCTTGTTTGCATTCGATCTGACAATCAGGTGGTGGTGGCATATATGGACTCTGGCACCGGCAGGGCCTTGAGTAGGTCGGCAGCTGCACCGCGGTCCAACGCGTATTGATGGTACGCTTATCAGCGTACGCCTTGTCTGGTCCGATTGGTACCGTTCCTTCCAGAATTCTCAGGTCTACCCCCATGAGATGTTCTGAATGCCTATGTAAAGCATACAGGACATATTTTGAATGTCTATGTAAAATATACAGGGCAAAGGTGCATAAACTATTTATTTACCCATCCCTGTAAATTGTAGAATAAGGTCTTTTTGGTCCTGACGAAATGCCATGATCCGCTAGGGACTGTAACACACATGAAACATGTCGACCTTTTTGATTCACATTTATTGCAGCTAAATAGACCATTATATATATTCTATGCTCAAACCATGTTTTTATCCTTGACAAAGGGACCCTAGTATTAAAACTTATTTTTTGTTTGGATCCCCTTAGTCATTTTTTAACACATATCACTCACCCCTTCTACTCACATTTTATCACTCACTCATGCTGTTGGGCATTGCAGCGCCGACCCAACGAGGAGCTGCCCGATGATGAAGCATGACACCTCTCGGGGTGCGTGAGGGCCCTTGCACCTAAAAGGAGCACTCCCTTCCACTGACCACCCCTTAGACCTAGAAACCCACATAGGAACAGTACACTCCTCGTTCTCATAGCTGTAGGGACCCGTGTGCTAGACCTCAAAAAGCCCCAGTCCCGCCACCCTTGTTTTAATTGGGCATATATCAATCGCCAGGGGGGAATGGTTCATTCGCTATTTCACCTTGCCAGGGAGATTTATGTATGGGCAGAATCCAAACTCCTGAGTCTGAAAGCGGTTTAACTTCAGGGGAAGGTAAATGGGCCTGCGGACCAGCTTAGTAGGAAACTTCCCTCGTCAGTGACCCTTTGTCTTTCAGTCAGGGTGTTTTCTCAGATTTGAGCCAGGTTTGGCCATGCTTGGTTAGATCTGTTTGCAACCAGGTAGTATGCACTATGCCCCAGTTTTGCTCCCTTGGTCCAACCCAAGAGGCATGGGTAACGGATGCTCTTTTCGGTGAAGTGGCCGAAGGGTCTGCTTTATTTTTTCCTCCAATTCCCATGATTCCTTTTATTTTGCAGAAAATTCGAGAAGACTAAGCTCAGGTGCTTTTAGTAGTGCTGAATTGGATTCAGCGCCCATGGTTTCCAATCTTGATGTCATTGACTATGGTTCCTCCTTGGATCTTTCCACTTCATCCTTCCCCACTAAGTCAACATCAGTTGTCTCTTGCGTCCCTCAGTCAGTTGAATCTGGGGGTTTGGCTATTGAACAGGAATGCTTGTTAGCAAAAGGTTGTTCTGAGAATGTTGCGAAGGCTATTCAACAGTCCCATAAGCCTTCCACACATAAGTCTTACAGTAGACATTGGCAGAATTTTGAGAAATGGTGCCTAGGGAAGGGTTTACAGGCTACATTATGTGATTCAGTACCTGTTCTAGACTTCCTGCAGGATGGTTTATGGCTGGGGCTAGCAGTCTCTACTATTCGTGCTCAGTGGGTAGCAATCCAGGCTTTTAGGGGTGAACGGTCTGATGTTGGTGGCCCCTTTGGCATTACGTATCCTTCAAGGCTTCTTTCTTCAGCTCTCTACAGTGCGTTCTTTGGTACCTTGGTGGGACATGCCTTTGGTTTTGCGTGTTCTTTCTTTGCCTCCCTTTGAACCACTGGAATCAGTAGATCTTAAGCTGTTGACACAAAAAGTGGTGTTTTGTGGCAACTTGTTCAGAGCGAAGGGTAGATGAAATTGGTGCATTACTTTCAGATTCCCCATTTCTTTGCTTTTTTCCTGACAAGGTTGTGTTGCAACCCAGTCCTACCTTTTTAAGAATGGTTTCCTCCTCCTTTCACTGCTCCCAGGATATTGTTCTTCTTGTGTTTTTTCCAGAGCCAGCCTCTGCGGAGGAAGAGAGTCTTCATTCTTTGGACTTGCATAAACCCCTCTCTATTTATTTGGCTAGAACAGAGTCTTTTCATAAGGTGGATTCTTTGTTTGTCAACTTTGGTTTGCCTAGTAAGTGATCCCGTCCATCTACAGGAACACTTTCTAGATGGATTAAATCCACCATTACCATGTGCTATGAATTGGCTAAGGTTCCTATTCTTTCAGTCATAGAGGGGAGATCCTCTAGGGGAATGTCAGCCTCTTGGGCCTCTTTTCGAGGGGGATCTATTTGAAAGACATTTGCTGTGCAGCCACTTGGCAAACCCTTCATACTTTCTTGTCCTGTCCCATTGCAGAGTCCAGTTAGGAGAAGGTTTTTCTACAGTTTTTGGAGTTTGTGTACTTTCTGCTGTTTCAGAATCATCATTTATTTTGTCTCACTTATTAGTAAAGATCTTTTTGCATTCCATTATTGTGTTTGGTATTCTTTTATAATCAATCCCGTTCTGCTTGGGTATTCTCTCGCAGGTAAGGACTGTAGCTGGGAAGAAGGGTGAGCAGTAATGTGCCGGTTAATTACCGGTAATCTTCATTACTCTGAGTCCAGTTCTTCCCCTATACAGTCCTGGTTTTTTACACCCGCCCACCCAGGGGGGTGGGATTGATTAAGTAATAGAGGATTGTTTTAACTTGCTTGTACATATACAGGATGTGATGTCATTACTCCTCCGCTTTTCTACTGCCACATAAAAGTGGCGGCCATGTTTGGAAGATTTTTTTGTATGTCAGCTAGGGAACAAGTTCTGCCAGACGGAGATAGAATCTCGCAGGTAAGGACTATATTGGGGAAAATCTGTACTTGGAGTAATGAAGATTACCAGTTAGTAACTGGTCCACTAAGGCGTGTGTGAGTCTGGCACCATGTTGCTGGCCCCTGTCTTGCTCATATTTCATCAGCCTACCCCCTTTTCCGACTCCATACCTGTACGAGTGGCACACTCGTTACCTTGCTGTTTCAGTTTGAGACCATTTGTGCTTGTTTATCTTGCACACATTGCACAAGCACGTGTTAATATGGCTCATGGCTTGTCTTCTCATAAAGTGAGCTTGCCTGTTAAGTGTAGTACAGGGCCTGGCTGCATGTCTGCTCAGCACACAATATGCCTGCCTTTATAGGTGTGGCTGCACTTGGACAAGGCAGCATCAGCATTACCAATATTCAGGTTTTGGCCCTCAGTGAGACCCCAGTGCATTCTGGTACTTTTAGTTCACGTCAGTGTAGCACCTTGCTTCTACATGAACGCAGTGTTCGGTAACTGAGTGAGTAATCATTCAAGACAGACCAACAGCTGAAAGCTGAACTCATCTGAAGAGCAGGAAAAACCGTTAAAGAGGTCTAAGAAAATTGCTTAAAGGCAATGCAATACTCTCTTTATAACTGAGCAGAATAGGAAAGACAGGATGTGAAAGACTGCAAGTACCAGAAAGCACCGCACCCTCACTGCAGATCAACAACTGTTCAAGGTGCCTTTTTTGGATGTGATCAATCAACCTTTTCAAACTTCATGCCTGCTGCGTGAGCCTGGCACACATTGTGCCTGCCGGTGTCATTCTGGCACACACTATATTTCCCCGATCAGTCTAGCACACACTTTGTATCTCTGTTTGGCGCGCACCTTGCCATCCTGTGTCACTCTGATGCACACCATGCCCGCCTTGTGCATTGTCCATATCCGTATGGTAAACATGGTGCCAGCCTGTTTCTGCCTGGCGCACATCATGCAAGCGTTTGTCGTTCTGGTGCACACAGTTCATGCCTTTGTTGGTCACGTGCGTACCTTGTCTTTCTGTGTCTTTCTGGTGCACCTTGCATTCATTTGTCTGTCCTGCACACACTGTGGTTTCCTGTTTGGCACAACGCATGCCTTCCAGTGTCTGGTGCACACCGTTCCTTCAGGTGTCGTCTGACACACACTATGCCTTCATGTGCCTGTCTGGTGCACACTGTGCCTTTCTTATCTTCCTGATGCATGTTGTGCCTTTCCGTCTCTGCTTGGCTTACACTGCTTTCTGTGTCTGCCGGTCACACACTGTGCTTTGCTGTGTCTATCTGGTGCAAATGATGCCTGCTCGAGTCTGTTTCACACACACTGTGCCTACTTAAGTCAGTCTGGTTTGTCCTCTTTTTTCTGGAGCACACCGTGGTTGCTCCATCTGACTTTGCAAACTGCACAAACTGGCACAAACTGTACCTGCCTGTGTCAATCTCGTGCAAACAGGTCTTACTCTGTCAGCCAACCACATGTTGTGCCTGTCTGTCTTCCTTTTCACAAAAATTAATTGTGGAAAATCCCCACCAGTTTGGTAAATTTATTTGTACGCCCTGTCGTTTCCAATTATTTTTCAGACTCTGTGTTTTTAAATGGTTTCTTTCACCATTGTTACAAGCACAGACGGTTTCAGATGTACTATTTGACAAAAAAATATCAGAGATTATTGGAGAGAACTCCCAGATCCCACGTAAACCTGCTTTCAGATTCTATCTCTTTTCAACAGATGTCACAGGACCAATATGATATAAAATATCACTAATTTTCTCAGGATTCCTCAGTGTTAAAGTGGTCTCCAAAAGGTAGTCTGAAGCTGTATCCCACATTGTGAAGAATAGTTTATTCAAAAGCCAGTACTTTGTGGGACATAAGGTGTGCCGGATGTGTAAATGTAGAGGGCGTCCTGAGACCTGTGTCATCTTTCTTGGACAGACTTAGGATCTTATTGAAATAATGTCCTAGCCTGACTTTCTTAAAACATTTATGTAATTCCATCTTGATGTTAAACGTGTTAGGGAGTGTGGTTGGTACAAAAGAGAGATCTTTAGATAAGATATCCGGCTCATCCTTAGAAAGTACATAATCACAGAGATTGATTACAGGATTATCCATCTCTGTCTTCACCCCCGGTGCTACACTTATAATGCTGTGGTTACCTCTGTATTTTTCCATGACTCTGTTGAGGATAGAAACGTACTGCTCTCCGACCCCTGCCTCTTCCCTTGTTCCAACATTGATGGCGACCTCTCCCTCTGCACCAAACATGGTCCTGTCCTTTCCCCTGTTGGGTGTCCATCTGCCGTCTCCCTGTTGGGTGTCCATCTGCCGTCTCCTACATAAATTCCTGTTTGAGTGTCTCGGTACGTGACTTTTGCCAGAACATTAATGAAAGAGAAATGACAAATGATTCAATATGAGCAAGGCCACTGTATATCATTTCCATTGAGTCAATATATCCCCTTTAGGAACATCATGCCACATTGTTTCCAAATTAAGCAAGGATAAGTATTCCTGTAAATGTTCGGGCACTCACCTGACAGTCGCCATCTTGGGAGGAGGTTTTTGTCCCCTAGCAGGATGCGGCCCCCGGGGGAAGAAAAGGTCGCAGACCAGTCTTCCCCCGGGGTATTCGCGCAATGACCGGAAGGACAAGGTGGGGGTGGGATTAGAGGGGTAAAGGACGGGGGGGGAGCCGGGTGGGTATATAAGGTGTCAGGAGAGGAAGATCCGGCCTCTTCCTGACACCTGAGCACCACCGGGGGGTAAAGGAAAAGTTTGTCCGAGATAGTTAGGCGCCTAGCTGATTGGTTGATCGGCGGGGGTTTTTTCGTAGTGCAGGGCAGTGTTAGGGAGGGTCACTCACGTTTTTCAGCCACATTGGAGTCGTGCGACGCGGAGACAGTCCGCGCCGAACCGTGGGTTTGGCCGGGTGGTCGTCCTCGTTGATGTTTGGCGGCGGACATGCGGACGGGCTGGCCTGCCCGTTCATGATGGCGCCGGGGGTAGCGGCCGGTACGGTGGTGGCGTGTCCGCAGGAGCCACCACCGTGTATGAGGATCGCACCAGGTAGGGGGCGGCTTTCACTGGAGAACAGGGAGCGGGCGGCAGGGCCGGTTGCGCATCTGCCCACTGACGCGTGCATGCTAAGAGCGCATGGGAGGGGGGCCATCGCGCACCTCAGCGAGCCTTGGGGGGGAGGGGGGGGACGGGAGACCTTCGCGCGCATCAGCGGGCCTGGAGTGGAGAGGCGTCGAGGGGGGAGGGCCGGGCGACAGGGTGTGCCGCAGTTTCCAGTCCTGGGTTTTGCTTTAATGCAATTTTATATAGCGCGAACATTACCCGAAGGTGTGAGAGCGCTTTAGAGAAGGGAATCTTTGTGGGTGGCCCACAGTGGGCTTTCTGGATGCGGGGACAAGGGCAGCTGCATTGGGGGGTGCAGGCCACGACGGGCTGGGGGAGGTTTTTTACATGGGAACTTGGCCGGGAGCCACGAAAAGGGGCCTACCCCGTCATTGCAGGAATGTGGGGTCCCCTCACATGTGGACACGCACTACGAGGGGGGGCAGTCCCGGGGGGGGGGTTTCGTGGGGCGAGCTGTGGGTGTTGGCAGAGGGGGGCAGCAGCCTCCCACCCCTTTGTTTCTCTGGTTGGGGGGTCCAGCTGGGAGGGGGTAGTGACATGCACAGGGGCTGCAGCTCGGGCAGGTGGGGGGAGGGGGGGGTGCTGCGGTGGGGCAGTGGCAGGCGGCGGTTTTCCTGGGGGGGGAGGGGGTGTGGCCCCCTGCTCTGTCGGCCGGCGCAGTAATTCTGGGGGGAGGGGGATCCCGGGGGGGGTTTTTCAGCTGCTCCTCGGTCTTTCCGACTAGGGTTGAGGGACTGCCAGCACGGCACGAGGCCCGGTGGTGCCTGGGACCCACCAGGTTGGTGCGACCTGTTGGGGGGGTGGGGAACTAGGACGGCGATTGAGGCCGGCAGAAGGGGGCACCGCCAGCGAGGCGCACAAGGGCCTCGAGACGCTGGCCGGAAGCAGTAGGGGGGTCCGCGGCGGCCTTCCCTCCGACGAGGGATCGCGCAGCGCACATTGCAGCGTTATGCTTATTACACAAGTTATGAATTCAGTTGTTGAAGATGGCGTGGATGTTGGGGGACGAAGTTGGAGGAATGCGCAGGTGTGCGACAGGGATGAGAGTGTTGACTGGACGTTGAAGTGCACAAAGGGATGATGCTGAAGGGGGTAGTGAAGGGGTGGGGGGAGTTCAGGTAACCAGACTCTTCTCGTTGTTTGTTACAGGAGTCAAAGGCGGCCACAGTCAGAGCTGCGCACGAAAGAAAGTGGGGGAACAGCAACTCCCAGTCGGGAGGAGGAGGTCCCGGACGGACACTCAGGTACAGATCTAAGGCGGAGGCCTTGGGACGGGGGACGTTGGGCGAACGATAGAGTTCCGGCTGGGGTATGTAAGGGCTGTGAGGGATGGGGCGGAGGCATGGGTCCAAACGGACATTGTGGTGCCCAGGGGACAAAAGAGCGTAATCAATGGGTCGCTGATCATTAGCTGTTATATGGGAGGAGAGTGACATATGGGGCCGGGGGTGCGTCATTGGTCTCAGAAACAGCGCGTCAACGCAATTTACAGACTCTACCCGCAGCTGGGGCGTGCTAGCGCCTTTGGCGGCATGACGATGGGTTCCCTTACGTAGTGGAGAAGGGGCAGAGACGTCTGATCCGGGGGGGGTGCGCAGGTTCATTGAGATGTTATGTAACAGGCAGGTCCCTGCGGGGACAAGGGAGACCGACGGCCCCGGTGCCGGATAACTAATGGCGTTCCGCAGGAGGGTGCGGGCGAAGGGGAGTCATACACCCGTTGGGGGCAAACTGGGCCACCATGGCAAAACGGGGGTGGCCTGGAGGGGGGTGATGTCGGGCCAGGAGGTCCTTTCCCGGTTCGCTGGAGGCCATGGGTCCGTGGCGCTCGATGTCTCACAAGAAGAAACCGGGACAGCGGCGCAGACGTAGGAGGTCATATGGAGGGGGGTCAGGTATGGACTGTCGAATCTACGAGGGTCTAGAGAGGCAGGCGAGCTGACGTAGGCTGACTACGGCAGGGGCTGGCAGAGTATGGAGAACTGGGTCACTGAGAGACATTGCCGTCATGTATGTGCAGCCCCCTTTAGGGGGGAACGTGGTTGTGTTCACTTAACCCGGGGGGGGGTGTCTCAGGGACAAGGACAGCTGACGGAAGTGACGAATATGCTGATGACGGAAAAAGGGTGGCACGGCAAGAAGGCTTTGCGTCAAGGCTTACCAATTGCACGGGGCGGGCTTGATGGATGGCTGTGCTCACTTGTTGGGAGTTGGGGTTGCGCAGAGCTCCGGGGCTACCTGGGCGCAAGCATTGTTGCAGCGCAAAGGGGACGGCGATATACGCGAGGACGTGCAAAAGAGCGGTAAGAGCCTTGTGGGGGCTTGTACAGAGTACAGGGCGTCACAGCCACTGAGGCCAAGAGGGGCGTCGGACGGGGAACTTGCGCTCCAGGGGGGGGACGGGCCCTTGCTGGAGGGAGCTCAGCAGGTGGGAGGGGGGGGCTTGGTGCCGTAAGCTACAGTTGGGTCCAGGGTGGCCTCATGGGTAGTAACGGGTGACGTTGAAAAGGGGGGGTTGTGGCTGCGTGCCGCAGTTTCTCTGAGGGTGGGGGGATATTCGAGCCAGGTACGGCATGGAAGGGGAGGCCTATGGCAGCGAATAAAGGGTCGGGGAGAGCTACGCGAAGGGTACGCGGGGAGGAGGTACCAGGGAGACAGACTGCAGACGTACAGGCATGGCCGGTGCAGCTTTGCTGTACCGGAATGAGGGGTTTTTAGGCGGGGTGCACTGCGGGATATGGGAGGCGTGTGAGTTAGGGTATGTGCGGGGAAGGTTGAGAAGTTATGACACAGGGAGCCGGCACACAGTGGTAGTGTCGTAAAGACATTGACAATCGGTTATACTTAGAGGGTTAGTGGAACTGGGAGTAGGGTTGTGAGAAACACTGGAGACGGGATGCTATGGTCAATGTGGAGCAGCAAACAAGGGGGAGGTGGTGGTGGAGACAGGCTCTCTAGCGCCTGGCGTGTTTGAGTTGGCAGCAGTTTTCGGGGGAGAGTAGAGCGGGTGTCGAAGAGCAGGGGGAAGTAGGGAGAGGGCATGAGGCAGCGGTGATTGGTGGCAAGAGCGTGAAGGCCTATGGCTGGGGGAATTTGTTTTTCCAAATGTGGAAGGTAGACTGTCAGTTATGCAGGTCCTTATAGGTCTCATGCGAAGGCCGGGCTGTTGGGGTGGGGGGCTACCTTAAAGGCGACGTACGATCCCTACGCATGGGGGCTGTCACAGTGGTGGTGTCAGGAGGGCCCTGGGGGGGGGAGGAGGCTGAAGGCTGAGGACGATGGGAAGACAGAAAGGTGTTCTGTGACAATCGGTACTGGACGAGGGTTTTTTGCAGATAGATTTGGAACGATGGTCGAACGAGGGCTAAGGGACAGAGTACGTATTTCTTGCAGGACTAATCTTCTTTTTCTATCACAGGAGCTGGGAGTGGATCGGGATCCAGGGCGGTCGCCTGGATGGGGTGGCCATTAACCCGGGGCATTGGACTGCAAAGGTGGCGAACTGGCCGGTGTACAGACGTCACTGGGAGGGGAACACAGTCAACGGGATGTAAGATGACGGGATGAACAGTGGTATGAAATTGGGGGAGTTGTGGCCAGTACGTCTGACATCGTGTCAAAAGAAATAAGAGGTTGCCCCGATATGTGGATACATGTGGGTGAAAAGAGTATTCTGGGATATGTCAGGTTTGGCTTTACAATTATGAGGCATGGAGGGGGATATGGTTCAATGAAATGGAACGTGGGGCAATTTGGGCACGTGAATGAATTGTGCCGGGCAGACGAGGGGATCGGGGTGCTATCAAACTGAATTGCCCTGTAATGGCCCGTTGGTGGGGAGACTGTTTTGAGGAGAAACAGGTGGTCTTGTTTAACAAGGGGGCAATTTTTCCAGACAAGGATTGGCCTGGAAATGTTCTTTATTTACACGAGACGCAGGTTTAGGTGGTGGATGGTCGTTCACCGCTAAGGGGGGTACCGTCCATGGTCAATGATTGGCCCGACAAAAAAATGTTATTTGTTACTCGGGGGCAGGTACAGGTGGTGGATGGTCGTTCACCGCGAGGGGGGGCGCCTGTCACAGACAAGGATTGGCCCGAAAATGTTACTGGTTTACACGGGAGGCCAGTAAAGGTGGTGGATGGTCGTTCACCGCGATGGGGGCACCTTTCACGGACAAGGTTGGCCCGAAAATGTTACTTGTTTGCACGGGACGCAGGCCCGGGTGGTGGACGGTCGTTCACCGCGATGGGTGGCATTTGTTCCGAAGAGGATTGGCCCGGAAATGTTAATGGTTGCACGGGAAGCCCGTTAAAGTGGTGATGGTCGTCCACTGGGTTGCCACAGAGTTGGGAAGCGGTAGGTGCACAGGAACTGGGGGAACACGTGGTACTGCGTAGGTTTGGCACCTTTCGCGGCCAACGATGGTCCCAACAATAGTACTTTATACGGGACACAAGTTTGGGTGGTGGATTGGTCGTCCACCGGGTGCCGCAGGGTCGGCTGACGGGAGGCGAAGGGTGCCCAGGAACTGGGGGGGTGGGGCAGGGAACCGCCCTACGGGGTTTCCCTGGTTGGCGGTACTTTGGAGGGGTGGTGAGTCACATACGGGCGGATCCACCCCTCGGGGGGAGAACGGTACACGGGTGACTGATAGCGGGGCGCGGGAGGCAATGAAGGAAATTCAACAGAGGATGCTTGCAAGGCAAGTGAAGGTGAGAATGGGGAGAAGGAGGTCACCGAGTGAATGGGGAAGAGTCAAACAGGTGAGATGGTTTTGAGAAGGATGAATGAAGAATGAGTCGGTATGGGATGGGAAAAGTATATTTATTGCATTTATGTACTGTTTTAATAAAGTCTAAATAATTGCAACCTTGTCCTAATAAAATGGCCTTTTACGCTTCAAGTAACAGCGTGGAGTGTGGTTCTTGCGCGATGCGGCCCCCGGGGAAGTAAAGGTCGCAGACCAGTCTTCCCCCGGGGTATTCGCGCAATGACCGGAAGGACAAGGTGGGGGTGGGATTAGAGGGGTAAAGGAAGGGGCGGGAGCCGGGTGGGTATATAAGGTGTCAGGAGAGGAAGATCCGGCCTCTTCCTGACACCTGAGCACCACCGGGGGGTAAAGGAAAAGTTTGTCCACCCACCCACCCTACAGGTCTTAAGCAAAGGGCTTAGGGTGGTTGTTTGGGTCTGAGCGTGCCAGTTTAGGGCAGGTTGCGGAGCAGTGACGTTGCGGTACTTTGGAGGGGTGGTGAGTCACATACGGGCGGATCCACCCCTCGGGGGGGAGAACGGTACACGGGTGACTGATAGCGGGGCGCGGGAGGCAATGAAGGAAATTCAACAGAGGATGCTTGCAGGGCAAGTGAAGGTGAGAATGGGGAGAAGGAGGTCACCGAGTGAATGGGGAAGAGTCAAACAGGTGAGATGGTTTTGAGAAGGATGAATGAAGAATGAGTCGGTATGGGATGGGAAAAGTATATTTATTGCATTTATGTACTGTTTTAATAAAGTCTAAATAATTGCAACCTTGTCCTAATAAAATGGCCTTTTACGCTTCAAGTAACAGCGTGGAGTGTGGTTCTTGCGCGAAGTGTCCACGCATACGTCTGTGTTCTGCTTCTTCACTATTTGTCTGCCGTTGCAGTGTGGCACAAGCGGTTGCCACCGAGCGGGAGCTGTTTTCAGTCTTTGCAGGTAGGTTCTCAGTGGAACTCGTTTTCCCACAACGACCAAGTTTTAGCCATTAATTATTACTCTTCTTAAAATTGAATAGATTTACAGGAATCATACGCTTCTTAAGGAGGGTCGAAACTTTGAGGATTCTAGATGTTGCCTGTATTTGTGATTTCTCATTTTTGGTCAACTATAGACATGTGACTATTACACTCACTGCAGAGAGAATACAGAATGGGATACGATGGACGGGCTTACTAAAAGAATCTGAAATTGGTTATTTAAATGCATATGTACAGTCACTTTTTTTAAGCAATGCACAAGCACCTTTTTTTCACTCAGCCCTTATGGAGCAACTGATTGGTGGAGTCAATGATTTACTGTCATAAAATTACTAAGAATACATGGCATTTAGTCAATAATTGCTTTGTTTAGGCCTTCAAGTTTTCAGATTAATTGATGAGCATTTGTGCAATTTTAGAATGTATTAATTTGGCATAAAATTTCATACAACAGAGCCATTGTTCTATGTACAATGTAACACCCAGGCTCTGGGCAATACAGGGTTACCCCATTGTCGTTTAGTGTTGCCTATAGGATTAGCAGCACATAATATAAAAGCAATTACATTACATTGTCGATTAGTATCAACATTAGAACATGATAACAAATTAGAATACTGAGGGGGATATTCACAAGGACTTATCTCCGATTTATCTCCACCTTAACTCATCAAAAGTGGAGATAGATTTAACACCCCATTCACAAGCGGGTGCAAACTGCAGACATCGCCAGTATTCCCGAGATAACTGCCCCAAAATTTATCTCCACGGTGGACACCACCAACTAACCCTAATGAGATGCAGAGTAGGCGTTCCCGTGCAAAAACACACGAAAAAACCACAACACCACTTTCACAACGAACTGCCAGATCTGCGATGCGAACCAAAAACAGGCGATAAGCCGCGTTAGCACCAGGGATTTAACACCTGCCTTCTGCTGGTGTTAAGCAGGACGACTACCTGCAGTACGAAAGGGAGCCCAGCACAGAGCCACATCGGAAGACCCACAGATGCCATGGAGACAATGATCATGCAGCTCCGAGACCCATGAGGCACACAACACCCACCGCCACCACCCCCAGACCCGCCACCACCCCCAGGACCCGTCCCGCCCCCCCGGGAACACCACAAAGGCATCGTACACAAAGACAGCGGACCCACCTGAAACGCACCTGCCGCCCAGACCCAACGCCAGAGGCGGACATTTCCCACTACAGGCCCAAAAGGACAACCAACCCCCGCATCCTGACCCACATCCCCCACCTGCTGATGGTACCAACCCAGCGGACAACCAACATCCCTCCGCAGACAAAGCTGCCGGCTGCGCAGCACATGTCGGCCTCTGGTACCATCCAACCCACAACTGCCAGAGTCGGAGGAGTCACACAGCCAGCCCCATCCAAGGTCATCACACCTGTCCTGGATGCCAACATTAGCCTGGTACCCCAGCCTCTCCACTTCACCCACAATGCGCAGGAGCAGCTGGAGACCAAGCAAGGCCCCTACGCCATAGCTGGATTCCCTCACGTGTCAGGGCCAACTGCACACATGTACCCCTCGTGCCCCCTGCCGACACTGCACACAACTACCACAACTGAAAGCACACGCATCCCATGAATGTGCAGGCAATAGTGGACCGCCCGGGACCCCTCAACAATGTCGTGGCCAACTCCCAAGGCAGAGTGCCTGATTCTCACATCTCCCGACAGTCCATCATCACCCAGCGCTCCCAGGATGGCACCCATGGCAATGCAGTGCTCGTTGGTAAGTACGAAATGAACACACCACACACCTCCAGCCCACAGTCATGCAATTCACGACACTGGCAATGGGCACGCAGCACAACTACATTCAACATGCCACACAACATGCCAACCGACCAGACACGACAACACAACTCCATTAGGAACTTGGCCTTGCCATGCCCACAACCCAGCCACGGCATGGCACCACAGACACACAATAGCAGGATGTGAGGAGAGGCATGGAGCAGGCATGTGCGAGAGCGGCAAGTGACTAAGGAATGTGAACCTACCCAATGCCAGATGTGGCGTGGAGATGCCGGACAGACCACAGCATGCAAATCACGGAAATGGCCATGTGGAGATCAACTGCTGGTGCATGGAGTGTAGTGGCCAGTGGACACTACCATGTCCCCACAGGTTGTGGGGCAGAACGCGGAAATGTCGCACATTACGTCCCCCCCTGCATGCGCGGGCAGAGTGGGTTGGACCTGCATACGCCAGGCCTGCGTAGGCGTGTGAACAAAAAGCCCGTCGCACTGGGCGTGGTTCTCATTTGGAATGGACAACGCGTATGCCAGGGCGGCGCCTCTCAGCCCGCCACAAGTCTGGCGCCGAGCGCAGCGGGGCCTGCGTCCCTGTGCGCCGGCTGCACCCCGGGCCGCTGGGCCCCCGACCCGTCATGCCTGCCCCAGCACACCAACGAGGCTCCGCTCACCTGCCGACACCGGTGTGTGCCAAAGAGGGCCCACCACGTGCCGGTGCAAGCTCCAGGCCCCAGGCCCGCGACCTTTGCAGTCTCTGCAGACCCTCGCTGGCCTCCACGGTGCAGGCCCACAGTACTCCTTTTACATTTACATACTCCACCGGCGTCCTCCTCGGCCCAGTGGGTCCCACATGTGGAACTGTGTCCTGAGTCATGAATGGCAGTGACCCCAAGTCCGTGGCAGCAGCCACAGCACCAGACTCTCTTCGATCAGTGAGGCATAATTCCATATGCAGGCCAGCGACACGTGGTGCCACTAACCCTGTTCAACGCAAGCCGGCGACACGTGGTGCCACTAACCCTGTTCAACGCAAGCTGGCAACACGTGGTGCCACTAACCCTGTTCAACGCAAGCAGGCGACACGTGGTGCCACTAACCCTGTCAACGCAAGCCGGCGACACGTGGTGCCACTAACCCTGTTCAACGCAAGCTGGTGACACGTGGTGCCACTAACCCTGTTCAATGCAAGCCGGCGACACGTGGATGAGGGCACAGGCCTACACAGCGGCCCAGTGGGTCCCACATGTGGAACTGTGTCCTGAGTCATGAATGGCAGTGACCAGATGTCTACTGCAGGGGTGATATCACTAAACTCCCTGCTATCAGTGAAGCAAACGAATGCATCACAAGCACACGACACATGTCTGTGGGCCCGTGCTGACCGCTGCCCCCGGTCTACACTGCGGTCCAGTAGGCCCCTCATCCAGCACCCAGTCGTGATTCATGGATGGCAGAGTCCATACCAGTGAACGCACGGAGAGGAGTAAGAGGAAGATGCGGTTCAGTCCGGATGAAAGCCGGATCCTCGTTACGGAGGTGACCGAACACTAGCAACAACTGACCTGGTGCCACTAACCCTGTGCAACGCAAGTCCGCGTCCCGTGGTGCCACTGAACCTGAACTACGCAGGCCGGTGGGACCATCCAACCTAAGCCGGCGACACTCGGTGAATGGCCCCTGCTGGCCGCTGACTCAGGCCAGCAGGGGACATCAAGTTGCCGATCGCGAGCGTGGAAAATAAACCTCCCGGCGAGATTCTCAACGCGGGGAGGTCAGGTTTCTCATTGCGAGTGGTCGCGTATGCTCGCGACCGCTCGCGATGAGAAACTACCAGTCCGCGTTGAGAAAGCTGCCGCTCGAGTACAAATCTACTCGAGCGGCAGAAAACGACTGCTTGCACTGTGCATGATGCCGTTCGCAATGATTGCACAGTGCGGACAAGCATCCGGCACTGTGCAATCATTGCGAACAGCATTTCCCTACCGCACAACGCAGTTCGCGTAGCTACGCGTAGCGCGTGTAGTGCAAAGTACACTTCGCGTAGCTACGCGTAGGGCAACTACGCCCAGGGTTAATTTTGAGCAGGTTCCGGTCCCCGATTCCTGCCACCATCTCCAGACTGATGTGGTGGACACCATTTCCTCCATGTCATCCAGCTCCTGGTGTGGCGCTGGACTCCCACCTCCGGTGTGCATTGCTGCCTTGTGGTTGTTGGCATGTTTGTGCTTGTTTGTGCGTTTCATATCATTCCAGCTGTTCTGGTTTTCTGCCTTGTCCACGATGGCCTGCCATGTCTAATGTTTTGTTGCCAATGGTGCTTGTGGGGTTGTGTGCTAGCTCCGACTGCCTCCATTGTGCTTCGCTGTTTTCTGTTTGGTTTGACTTTCTTTTTCCTGCTTTTGTTGTGCTTATTCCCGTATGCCGTATATGTGTCGCGGGCCTTGCGCTGCTTATCGCTGCTTTCCTCCTCGCGAATGGGCTCATCGCATGTTTTTTGGTATTGAGGTTTGTGTTTTTATCTCCGTCGAGGTGGTTGTATCGCGGACATTGGCCGCGGTTTCGGGAGACTATCGCATGGTACCGCCGTGTTGTGAATTCCACGTTACCACGGGGTTATTTTCCCGCGATAGGCTGCGATGTGTAAAGTTGCGTTAACATTTTTTGGAGATGTTTAGCACACGTTCTTGTGAATATACCCCTTAGAATTAAACAGAGATACCTGTCAAGAACTCCATAGAGTTTTAAAACAAAATTATAAGTTTTGATTATAGATGAGATTAGCATGGTGTCCAACTTGATGTTGGCTTTCGTTCACGTACGAATGGAAGAAGTACTAAAGACATCTTATGACATTCTCTTTGGCCAGAAACATGTCATTGTTTTTGGAGATCTGGTGAAACATACTCCTGTGAAAGATGAGCAAATTTCAAGACTCTTTAACAAAAAGAAACTCACAATTCACTAGGAAGTACAGGCAATGTCAACTTTTGTTTGCATTTCTCATATACTGAACTCATACAAAATATGAGGCAAGCTAATGAGGAAGAATATGAAAAAATTACAAGATATTCGACTAGGAATTTTAACAGAAGAGGCTAAGATTTTGCTTTTGAAAAGAAGCATTAATTCTTTATTTCCAAACCTTCATTCTCCTGCAGAAGTAATGCATCCTCTTCTGTTACAGGCACGAACTGTAGTCTGATTGATTCCGAACCTCAAAGAATGCTCTGACTTAAATATGGAAATGCTAAGGGTCTGATTCTGAGTTTGGCGGTCCGTGGACCGTCAAACCTGTGGTGGCGCAGTGGTGGTGGTGTGCACCGGCGGTTGGACCGTCGTATTACAACTTTGGCAGTCGGACCACCATGGGACCACCGCAACCACCAGGGATTCACGATCCCTGGTGCGGCAGTCTTCAGACCTCAATATGCTTGGTGGAGCCGCTGTGGCACCGCCAAGCATTTTACGAGTTTCCTACTGTGACCCCAACCACGGCGGTGAGCCCGCATTGGAAAGGGTGGCAGTGAGGAAACAAATGGGGTCCCACGCAGCCCCCTTTTTCCTCAGGCCCAAGGAATGCATGCAGGGGGTCACATGTCTGCATGCACTGTCTGCATGCCCTGTCTGCATGCACCCCCTTTCCTGCCCTGCATGGACTTCACACTCCATGCCCTGCAGAAACGGGCTTTGAGGTTCCCATTGCGGTGCCTTTTTGAAAGGCACCACTGTGGGATTACCACAGGACCACCCGCCAGACTACGAGGAAACTCGTAATCTGGTGGGTGGCAGGTGGCCCTGTTTGGCAGTGTGAGAGTGGGGTGGTGGCCTGGCAGCTCACTCCCACACCGCCAAACTCGTAATCGGGCCCTAATTCTGGAAAAGGAAGAAATTATAGATCTACCTTCTAAAGATACCGTGGAAAGTCATGGAGTAAACATTCCTATTACTAAAGCCTTATCTACAAGATTTTTAAACATCGAGAAATCTGTGTCATGTACAGCAGGATTGGAAAAAGACTTCATTTTGTAAAAATTGTTGCATAATTTTACATAGAAATCTGGAGGTGGAACATAGACTTGTAAATGGAGCAATGGAATATGCACTACATTTTATAAGCTATCGAAATAATGACAAGATTGAATTTATTATTGTTAAACTTGACCGTATAGAAAAACCAACAAAAATTGGTTGTGGATCAGCACGGTTTTTGTCAATGGTTAGCTCCAGAGAGCTTTTGGTCTCCTAATTTACTGAAGACATTGAAGCATAACAATAAGAAACCTTGAATGAATACAGAATTACAAAAAAAATCTAACAACAAGATGCAACTACCTCAAAATAAACAACCCTAGAGACAAGATACCCCTATGCAGACACAAACAGAATATGCATGTCAACAATCAAAAAAGCAAAAAAACTATAGTATTCAAACCGAATACACAATGCAAAGTGTGCCAATAAAGAATTCTATAAAATTCTAACCAAATTCCGTAAACCAAAATGCACAGAAGCTACTAATCCCAGTTCTCAAGTTTTTTTAGACAAACTGGCTAACTGTTACAAATCTGAAGCAAATATGTTGGATACCTGCTTAAACAACAACAAAAATTTCAACAGCCCTAACCCATTTCCAACAATACCCTCCAGCTACACGCAAACACAGCAACTGCACTCCTTCAAAAACACGATCACCAAATGAATTTCTGGAATTTTTTAAAGCAAGCAAACCAGCCAGCTGCCCCTCTGACCTTTGTCCACCTCAAATCTTCAAAAACAAACCACTATCAACTTCAGCAGCCATTCCAGTAAAAATACTAATTAACAACTCCTTAACAAATGGAATTTTCCCAAAAGACCTACAAAAGGCATATATGCATCCCCTTTTTTTTTTACAAAAACCTAACCTGGACAACCAAAGACCTCAACTCCTACAGACCTATAGCTAACGCAACATTCCAGAGCAGCTTTCGCCCAAATATCACAATTCATTGAAGTCAATCAAATACTTTCCAACTCCCAAACTGTTTTTTGTCCAAGAGGAGGCATTGAATCAGCCCTAATCCTATCTGGGATGATCTTAAAAACAATGTGGACTAGAACATGGTTACTGCCCTTCTTCTCTCGGACTGTTCAGTAGGCTTTGACACAGTGGATCATTATAAACTCATCCAAAGACTTGAGGAAGCCAGAATAGAGGGCACAGCTCTCATAAGGATCACACCTTACCTACACAAGAGCACAAATATTAAACCCACCCCCCATTCTCTTCTAAACCATACAACATAAAAGCAGGAGTCTCTCAAGGCTCAATCATCTCACCAATGCTTTCCAACATCTACATGATATCACTACCAGATCTGATCACAGGGTTTAACATCACCTGCCATAGCTACGCAGATGAATTGCAAATACTTCTGAAATTGGAAAGCCCAAAGGACAGTAAAACATCAAAACTCTTTGATTGTCTCTGGGCCATTAACCAATGGATGATATGGAGCCACCTAAAATTGAATGCCTCCAAAAATGAGATACTCACCTGTGGTGACTGGAAAACATACAATCCTCTCTACGCCTGGCCTGACGATCTAGGACCACCACCAAAAATATCTAAGGAGGTAAAAAAAAATTTGGAATTACCATAGACACAAAACTGTCAATGAATCCACAAGTGGATAAGATAACCAAATTATGCTTTCTTGCAATGAAAACACTGCAAAGCATTAACCCACCCTTATGATTCCCATATATGGTTCAAGCTACTTTCATTCTTGTCCTATTACAATTGGACAACACTAATGGTCTGTATCATGGCTCAACTTTGTCAACCATGAGAAGACTTCATAGAATTCAGAATGCACACATATCTCCTACCTTAAGGGTGCTTACACTGGTTATCCATTGGCAGAAGATCTTCCTTCATGCTCCTTTGTATCACACACAAAGCAATACATGCAAAGAACCACTCTTAATCAGGAATAAAATCAACAAATACATAGAACAAAGGAACCCACGCTCAAGAATGGCTTCCTACATACAAGAAAAAAGCCATGGGTGGAACATCTTTCTCTGTCCAAGCAGCTAAATTATGTAATCCCCTACCTACAAACATAAGATCCACACACAACCATCTCCACTTCAGAAGATTAGTCAAAAGCTGTCTCTTACCCATGTGATGACTATACTCACAACTCAAGAATGTAGTGTTGTGTAGTTTCCGGTAATCAGTAGGAAATGCGCATTTGTGGACGACATAAACATTGGGATGGTGCCAGACTGTATCCGTGCATCCCCACAGGATATGTTGTCCCGTAGACCAGCTAGCTCACAGTGCCACTATAAGCCCCCCTAAACCTAGACAGCGAGCGAACAGTTCTGGCAACCACTGAACATGACAACCCTGTTCCATCAGGAACCATGGTGGCAGACCTAGAACCTTTTGCTCATACACTCATACTCTCTTTTGCTCAGAGAAATATACAAAGAATACACAGAAGAACGTTTTCAATGCTTATTGAGCCAAAGTGATTCTTGTATAGATAATATGTGTTGCAATGATCAATAGACAGAAGCAGACAAAAGTTATAATAAGTGTCAGGACAGGGAACAAAACAAAAAGTTCCACCATCATGCTAAAACTACTATGCAGACCCTAACCTACATGTCTAGGGTGTATGTGTATGTTCTGCCAAGAATCCCCTTACTGGATGATCTAACCCCATTGCCTAGTGGGTAAGAATATACGACCCCGTCTTGGTCCCCACTCACGGAGATGTTGGTCAGCTGCTAGGCGTAAGCTTCAGCATGTAGAGGCCTCTTGATGTCAGCAGATTTGCCTCCTCTGACTACACCCGGAAACAGATGTTTATTTATAGAAAAAGGCATTCTTGCCTTGGGCTGAGATTGTGATCAGGCTGCCATTGTTTGTGTGCTACAGATAACTGTGGTGCCATATGGATGAAAATAACAAACACATTTGCACAATGCACGTGTAGGCCTTGTACATAGTGCCAAGACAATATGATAGTGTTCTTGCGAAGTTGATTCATGTAAGCAAGGCCGGTGTTTCTAGGAAACTAACCCAAAGTGTCACAAATGCAAATGTGTACCAGAATTCGATGTGACAAGTGAAGGCAACTTTAGGAAAGCCCTGTGTTCATGTAAAATGGCAACGTTTCCTTCTAGGCCTAACTGGGACACATGAGAGTGGCACAGCAGTATACTGAGACATGACAAACCATACTTCTCACAGTATGGAAAAGAGCTATTGTTATACAAGTACACGTCATTGTAGTAGTAATAGTAATAATACTTTATTCGGTATCCAAGCACCATCAAAGTGTACAAACACAGAGTGATACAATAAATAACATTAAAATACAAGTTTAAAACACATAACTCAATCTTGTAATAAAAAGCAAATACTGCTATGAATTAATTCCTGCAATCATTGCTATATACAAAAGGAATGCCAAAATGAACTAGGGCTGTGTGCAAACAAGCAACAAGAAAGGTCCAAAGGTTTTTCCATAAGTTTCATAAAAGATTTTAAAGATATATATTAATTAGAATTAGATAATAATCAAAGTGCATCTTGTTCCCTAGCAATCCCAGACTGCAGTCTACCACGTTTAAACCAAACAGACTGTAAAAATGTACTAATAGTGATAACAATTACAGGAGTGATATCGCTCTTTAAAATTCTGTAAGCCACTAAATATTTGGTCACCTCCAGACCACGACATAGTGGAGCGATCCATTTCCAGCGTGGCCCTAGATAGCCAGGGCAAAAGAACAGTATATGTATCTCTTCTTTATTTTCCAAGCCACACGCCGGGAAAATGCTAGAGGCTAGGTCCTTAATCCATTTAGTAGTAAAAGATCTCAAGGGTAGAGTATCGAAGCAAAAATGGATGTAGAGACTTTTCTTTAAAGGAGAAGAAACAAAATCTAAAAATTCCTCCAAACGAGGGAATGGTTTAATATCTAAAAATCTGTTTGTCAGTGAGCCAGTTGACTGGTTGTTAGTGTATCCCTCCTGTATATAGGTCCAGTAGCTGGATTTCAAGATATTAAGATCACCTTTACACATATTTATTGGATCAACCTATAGCCTTTGAGATCCCAAACTACTCAGCCAGTCAAAAGCAAACTTGACCCAGGATACTGACTTAGCACCTCCTGCACTCAGCAAGTCTACAAGGCAGTCTCTAACCTCACTTAGCTCAGGTATGATCCATAGGTGAACCCAATAGGCGAGAGGTCTGAGTGCGGTCAGATCTGCAATTCTTTTTAATCCTAGGTCAAAGAATAGGGAAGTTAACGGTGAACTAGTTGGGACAGAGACCAGCTGTCTCACAAATTTGTTTTCTGCAGTGGTAAGTGAAGAAACATTACTGCATTACCAGGTCTCAGCACTGTAAAGTGCGTCCCCTTGTGCCTTAGCACGATATACGTCAAGGGCCGGTGAGACGGCATGTGAGCTCGTTTGCCTATACAGTCTAATTATAGCAATTGCTCTGTACTCAACTAGTAGTGAGCTTTTGCTAAATTCTCCTTTCCACTTAAAGTTATCCATTACTTTTACCCCCAGGTAATCAAAACTCCGCACCCTCTCTAAGGCTTCTCCACCTACTCGAATAATTGAGTTTTTGACCACTCTCTTCCCAAGCACCATGCATTTGGTCTTATTAACATTGAGCTTCAAGCTCCTTGATGCACAAAAACCTATACATTTGTCAACCAGGAGCTGGAGCCCCATAGGTGTCTTGGAAATGAGAAGGGAATCATCTGCAAATAAAATAATTGGTACCTTGTTGTTACTCTGGGCAGAGGAATCGTTGCTGCAATTCATCAGAGTGTCCACTACGTCATTCATATAGAGGGTGAAAAGCGTGGGTGCGAGAGCACACCCTTGTCGCACACCACGCTGAATAGGAATGTGTTCAGTTAATTCTCCCATGTTTCCGCAAAGAACCTGAGCAAAGTTATTACTGTACAGGTGAGACATAAGGTGGATCAGATTCCCAGGGACCCCCATAGTGTTTAAAACAAACCACAGATTGGTACGTGGAATAAGATCGAAAGCCGCTCTAAGGTCAATAAAAGCCACGTAAAGTTTTTGATGACGCAGTACAACGTATTTCCAATATAATGTGGCGAATCTAAAAATTTGGTCAGAAGTATTTATCTTTGGTCAAAACCCAGCTTGGAGGGCTGACATGATATTATTAGAATCTACCCAATATGGCAGTTTTTCGAGGATTTGTTTAGCAAAAATCTTTTGTGCATTATCGATTAAGCTTATTGGTCTATATTTTGAGGGGGCGCATGCATCACCTTTTTCGTACATTGTAATAATCTCGGCTCCTCTCAAGGAGTCTGGTATCTCACCCCCTCGTGCTATAGCATTATAAAGTAAGTTAAGGTAAACTGTCCAAATCTGGGGCTCAGATTGTACGTCATTGTACTTTGAACTATGCCTTTGGTTATAAGCAAATACATTTATATAAGGCAAAATTGTACATTACATCACAGGATACATGTGTATATCCATGTCAAAATTGCTGCTTCTGTGTACGTATAGATGCAGATATAGATGGTTATGACTGCTACTAATAACTACAATAAGTGCTGTGTGCTTATTTATTTATATATAAGATCATTACAGTTATTTGAAAGCATGAAAAATGTACCTCATGATAAATGTGAACAGTAGACCATGAAGATATTACTCTTCAATGTACATATGTGTATTTATATAGAGGGGTTTAATCAAACAAATACAAATTTACCAACCAAGCATCGTGTGTGTGTATATCACATATATCATATACATATACAAGAAAGCGCAAGTTGGAAAAAGAAAGTTCAACAGAGACAACAGCCAAAGAGGAATTGGAGGCGCTAACCCAGCAGAGCAATAAAAACAACCTGACAGTATTGAATCTCACGGATGTCGTGCTTAACAAAGCAGAGGAACAACTCCTTTCTCTGGGACTCTCGTATTGTCCGGTAAGCTCCTTCAACTACGCAACAACCCGATTTGACATATACAAAAGTATAAGGAAACTAAAATTGAAAAAATACTTCATTCAACAAAGTCAACATCAGGAGATCCTTGACAAAAACTTGCCTACAACACAAGGTACTTCCCAGGATATAACTGCATTCCATCATGGTCTCACACAATCTGATATGGCACTGCTTACAGATATGCAAGAATTAATGGCGGAGGGCAAAGGACAAAGTCCAAATCTAAACTACGAGGACAAAAGTTATGATACATCTGACCAAATGAAACCTAAAACACCTTTCAAACCTAGTTCTACATTCAATCCAATCATGATTAGAGATTCCATCGACAATTTTCATGACAATGTGATAAAAGGCCTAAAGGACTTAAACTACAAAGTTCAGCATTACAAACAACCAAAAGCCAACAAACAGGAAATTCAATTCCATACATTGATGTCAAAACTCAAAGGGAATCCTGACATAGTAGTGCGGAATGCTGATAAAGGGGGCAACACAGTGTTATGGAAGAAAGCGGATTACATAAAGGAAGCAATGAGACAGCTTAAAGATACAGCTTGTTATTGTCGCAGTGATTATTCCACCATGCGCAAAACAACTGGCGAATTTAATTTGAAATTGATTGCTTGGAAAAATGCTGGATTACTAACGCTGGAAGAGTTCAAGTACATAAGAAATGACAAACCAGTAACCCCGATTTTGTACTTTATTCCTAAAATACACAAAAACGCTGCAATGCCACCAGGAAGGCCAATTATATCTGCCCGCAAAAGCTTACTCGAAAATGTCTCCAAATATATAGATTATTTTTTACAAGAACATGTTCAAAATTTGGTTTCATACATAAAGGATACGAGTGACTTTTTAACAAAATTGATGAATTGTCCTTGGCAGACAGATTACATGTTAATCACATTGGATGTGACATCTCTATATACATCCATAAATCATAGAGATGGACTGAGGGCTCTAGAGTACTATTTGGCCAAAAGAGGACAAGAATATGCCCAACACAATCTTATGCTTTTAAATATGGTGGATTTTGTTTACATAACAACTATTTTTTGTTCCAAAATAATCTGTACCAGCAACTACGTGGAGTAGCTATGGGGGCCAGCTTCTCCCCCAGCTATGCTTGTCTCCACATGGGCTGGTGGGAGGAGTTGGTCCTCCTTACAGAACACACATTGGTGATTAAAACAAATGTCAAGGCTTGGTGGAGATATATCGATGACCTCTTTGTTATTTGGCAAGGCACAACCAGTGAGGCAGAAGAGTTCATTAAGAATCTTAACACCAATCAATTAAATCTACATTTTACAGCAGACATTAGTCCCAATACTATCAATTTTTTAGATGTACAGGTGTTTGTAAGAAATAACAAATTGGAAACAAAGTTACACAGAAAATCCACAGCCGGCAATGCAGTGCTACATGCAAGTAGCGCACACCCAAAACATCTCATCCGTAGTATCCCTTACGGTGAGATGTTGAGGCTAAAACGCATCTGCAGCTGTGACAGTGATTTGATCGCAGCACAAGAAAGCAGCAAAATAAGATTTAAAGAAAGAGGCTATTCTACTACTTGCATCAATAAAGCGATTGACAAGAGTAGGTCTAGAACTAGAGATAGTTTACTATGTAAACCTCAAATAAAAGAAGTAACTTCAATAGAGGGACCTAAAAATCAAGAGAAGGATGATGCTTTTAGATTCATTTTCAAATTCAACAAACAGGAGAATCAGGTGAAAAAGCTAATAATAAAAAACTGGCCGCTAAGTTTAAGCGACCCTATGATTGGCCATTTACTCCCTAAGAAACCAGCCATCACATACAGCAGGGCCAGATCGATGAAGGATATTCTGGTACAAAACGATCCTAGTGGTCCCAGCCCTAATACTTAGTTATCTCAAAGAAAAGGGTTTTATAAATGCAAAGTATGCAAAGCGTGTCAGTTTGGTATCAACACAACCACTTACACGACCCCTTTCAGTGACCTAGAATGCCCTATCAAGTTATTTCTAAATTGCAAAACTGAGTATGTGGTCTATGTGCTGGAGTGCCCTTGCGGCCTACGATACATCGGCAGTACAATACTGCAAAGGCACAAAAGGGTGCTCCAGCACATTAGAGCGATAAAAAATCAGGACCATAATTATCCGGTCGCAAGACACTTCAGTGAGGTACATAAAGCAGACCCCAGTGGTCTGAAATACTTTTTAATAGATGCGATCCCACTGAAGAAACGAGGTGGCGACAGGGAAAAACAGCTCAGATTACTTGAGGCCCAATATATTATTAACCTCGATACCAAGCAACCTAGAGGTCTTAACGTCACTGAAGAGTTACATACCTGTCTACAATAATTTAGTCTTTGGGATATTAATCAAACTGAATTAAAAACATAAATGATGCTAATAGGCCTGTGTCATTCAAGTTTGTAAATACTATGTTATTATCAACAATATTCTTTTTAACGCTGCCACTGCTAATCACATATTTTAAAATCGAATTCCACACACAGGGTTAGGTAGTTTTTTATCACTAATTTTAGCAAATTTTATTCACAAGGTTTTAAGGTTTATTTTTGTTAAAATAGCACTAGCACTTTAGCATTAAGCTTAGGAGGCAATCGGCAAACTTATTACACATCATCTATTGAAACCGCCCACATGAAATGGGTAGATCCCCAAAAGAAATCAATACTTGATGGGAAATATAAACGAGGCATTTATGCCGGAATCCAACAAAGCATGGTTTTAACAACTACCTACCGTAATCTTTTATTAATAATTTTACTAATAACTTTATTGTTGTTATTATTATTGATTTTAAGAAGGGGGAACTAAGTTGTATTCTAATCAATAATATATTTGTGAGCAATATATATGTCAATGACCTCACTACTAGGTTAGGCATATATCAGACATTTTACTATTATTACAGTAATATATTTCCTTTCAATGTTATTTGTGTCTTTTTAGATGATAACTATTTAAGTATTTAAAAGAGTATATGTGTATATTTGCCGTCTATGTCTATGACTTTGACTTTATGCACCTGTCACTTTAAGTAATGCACAGCAAAAAGAAAAAAAGCAAGGTATAAAAAAAAGCTACCTACCTGACAGAGCGTGTCATGTGATCAAGGCCCGTGGTAGGGCTGAAACGCGTCATGGCTGTAGAGGTGTTTTGTGAGCAATAAAGAGCATCTTGCTGCACTTCTTCGTGGTCCGTGCTCCGTTATTGGGAGGAAGAAATCCAGTGTGTCAACGGAGTTGCCAGTAATATATATATATATATATATATATATATATATATATATATATATATATATATATATATCAAAGCTCCAAGGTTCCCACCAGTTTGAGACGCACTCTGACATCCACCACAGCAACCTTCATGAGGTAAAAGCCGGATCGGCGGGCGGTTCCAGTTTACAGCATGCCTGTCGATTCACGCCTGATGCGTTTCGTGCTCATTGCACTCTTCAGAGGCGCGACAATCAATTTGGCATAAAGGTCACACCTCCCACTTATGATATGAGCCCTCCAATGGGCGACTCAAATGAGTCTGCGTTGATTTGTGGGTCTTGTAGTGTGTGCCTTAGTTATGTGCCGCTGTCTGAAACATTCCAAGCCCACCAATGGGCCTCCACTCGCTCCTCCGGCTTGTCAATCCTCAATGGATGCCTCCACATTTAGACTCCGTGATTCGGAGCCCCGTGGCCCCAAATTTCCGGGTGGTGCGTCTCCCGCGGCTGGGAGGCCGCGTTGTAAATCAAAGCTCCAAGGTTCCCACCAGTTTGAGACGCACTCTGACATTCACCACTGCAACCTTCATGAGGTAAAAGCCGGATCGGCGGGCGGATCCAGTTTACAGCATGCCTGTCGATTCACGCCTGACGCGTTTCGTGCTCATTGCACTCTTCAGAGGCGCGACAGTCAATTTGGCATAAAGGCCACACCTCCCACTTATGATATGAGCCCTCCAATGGGCGACTCAAATGAGTCTGCGTTGATTTGTGGGTCTTGTAGTGTGTGCCTTAGTTATGTGCCGCTGTCTGAAACATTCCAAGCCCACCAATGGGCCTCCACTCGCTCCTCCGGCTTGTCAATCCTCAATGGATGCCTCCACATTAAGACTCCGTGATTCGGAGCCCCGTGGCCTCAAATTTCCGGGTGGTGCGTCTCCCGCGGCTGGGAGGCCGCATTGTAAATCAAAGCTCCAAGGTTCCCACCAGTTTGATACGCACTCTGACATCCACCACAGCAACCTTCATGAGGTAAAAGCCGGATCGGCGGGCGGATCCAGTTTACAGCATGCCTGTCGATTCACGCCTGGCGCGTTTCGTGCTCATTGCACTCTTCAGAGGCGCGACAGTCAATTTGGCATAAAGGCCACACCTCCCACTTATGATATGAGCCCTCCAATGGGCGACTCAAATGAGTCTGCGTTGATTTGTGGGTCTTGTAGTGTGTGCCTTAGTTATGTGCCGCTGTCTGAAACATTCCAAGCCCACCAATGGGCCTCCACTCGCTCCTCCGGCTTGTCAATCCTCAATGGATGCCTCCACATTAAGACTCCGTGATTCGGAGCCCCGTGGCCCCAAATTTCCAGGTGGTGCGTCTCCCGCGGCTGGGAGGCCGCGTTGTAAATCAAAGCTCCAAGGTTCCCACCAGTTTGAGACGCACTCTGACATCCACCACAGCAACCTTCATGAGGTAAAAGCCGGATCGGCGGGCGGATCCAGTTTACAGCATGCCTGTCGATTCACGCCTGACGCGTTTCGTGCTCATTGCACTCTTCAGAGGCGCGACAGTCAATTTGGCATAAAGGCCACACCTCCCACTTATGATATGAGCCCTCCAATGGGTGACTCAAATGAGTCTGCGTTGATTTGTGGGTCTTGTAGTGTGTGCCTTAGTTATGTGCCGCTGTCTGAAACATTCCGAGCCCACCAATGGGCCTCCACTCGCTCCTCCGGCTTGTCAATCCTCAATGGATGCCTCCACATTAAGACTCCGTGATTCGGAGCCCCGTGGCCCCAAATTTACGGGTGGTGCGTCTCCCGCGGCTGGGAGGCCGCGTTGTAAATCAAAGCTCCAAGGTTCCCACCAGTTTGAGACGCACTCTGACATCCACCACAGCAACCTTCATGAGGTTCATTCAAGAAGTGTTGGCAGCCATCTTGGGACCAATATACATGATAGCACCCCATTAAAATGCATTGTAGTGAATGGAAGGTTTTGAGCGTCACCAAAAGGAGAACGTATAAAGGGTGATAAGACTTTAGTTACATTATAAATCATTTGTTGATGGTACCATACTAATTTTAGGAATTGTGGTGTGTTCTAAGGTGATTTTACCCTGTGAAAAAGCCTTCTGCTGGGATATCATGAATCATGTTTGAGAGAAAACTATTTTCACATGCTTGTCCCATAGAGTTTTGGAAGGTGCTCCAGAAGCTAAAATGAGAGCATATTTTCTGTAAATTCACATTATCTTTCTCAGTTATGTGAGAATGAAGTCTGACATTCTCAGTAAAACATGTACATCCAACAAGGGCAGAGACTGTCAGTTGATTCCTTTGTGTTCTACTGCAGCTTCCCAGAGTGTTCTAAAGAACAACTAGAGCGCTAACAGTCTTACTCATGACAAAAGTATGGCACACCTGAAGCCATCTTGATTGGAATAAAGTGGTAACACTTAAAACATTTAATTTAAAAAGGCACAAAATGAGGGGGTTCATTTTGCCATAGAAATTAAGATTAGTGCTGCAGAAAGAAAAATTAGGGCACATTTTGAGTGGCTTCTCAAATCCTCTTCTATTTCATTAAAAAATTCTGACATGCAGACTGAAACATGCACTTTCAATACCAGCAGCAGACTTCCCTGGTGAGCAGTAGCTTTACTATACTGTGTTGCCAGATTTTGAGACCTGTCCCAAGCCCAAAGCCGCTCAAGTATAAGCCCAAAATAAGCCCAACGCAGACCAGTGTCAGCCCAAAAACCAGCCCAAACTCGCAACTCTCAAATTATGCAGAAATAGTCTTCAGAAACCACTTCCAGGATGAATCTAAATTCTATTCAATATACAGATAGTGGGAGGGGGTTAACTGGGCACCTGTGTTAATGCTACTCATTTTCATGACCCGTCACCACTGTGACATTGCAACTTGTAACAGGCACTGCTAAAGCTACAATAGTAGAAAACACAGAGATTGAGAAAGGCAGAAATAGTATTATGTGCTAATTACTGCTCCCTCTAATTTGTATTTTAAGCAACTCCCAAAGGTAATGCCTAGTAGCCCCCGTTTATCCCATAGCCCTCAAGCCCCCCTCCCTCCTTCCCGAATGGAGTCTGACAACCTCCACTTCTATTTCATCCACAGCATATTTGTCAACATTTGGAAACAAATAAGAGGGAGATTCAGAGACAAACCCATGGTAAAATAATTACTCCTTTAACTTGTATTTTGTTTGGGGGTGGACGACTTTAAGAGGTAATTACGTAAAATAATACACTTTTTAGCTTCCAAAATGTGCAGTCTCCTGCCTAAATTGAATAATAGTACCACCTATGGGAGAGGATGTGGCGTTAAGGCAACAGCCATGTGTTGGAGGCAGCAGCAGTGTGCGCTTCCCTCACACAGAACAGGTAACACACAGACAGCAGCACAGCAACCTTCACTTATTTATTTGAGATTTTTATATAGCAATAGCTAGACCCAAAGGTATCAGAGCGCTTTACAACAGCAAATGTTCACATCAAAGATAACAAGTCTATACAGAGCATCTGAGTCAGAGTGATTTACTTATCATATAGCAGTCATTCCTACTCTTACTGTAAGAAAAAACATTTACTAAATCTAACCTGTGTGTGGCCTCCATTTCTCAAGTCCTGGTGACCAGGGGATCAATCCTATAGCCCTTGCAGCTCTCTCCTGCGGTATATCTTGAATCCCTGTGTTATGCATGGTCGTCAATACCTGCAGCATATCTGCCCACACCGCTAAATCTTCAGCAGCTTTTTTGTCCCTTTTGTTTGACCTCATATGTAAGCTATGTAGCTAGTGACCATTCTATGTCTCTGTTCTGAGTGCTCACTGTGGGGCCTTGTGGGCGAAGCCAGCTATTAGACATTCATCGCTTGAGTGTAATCATTTTTTAATCCATTGAACTTTGAGCACAAATTGGGTATCATCAGGGGGCGGGATGGGAGTGGTATCAAATTGAAATTTCTGCTTCTGGTCGGTATCACTACCCCTAACTCCAGGCATTCTGAGATGAAGTCCATTGAACAGGGAATATCCTACTTCACCATAAGTTAACTGGTAAAAAAATAACCCACGTGGGGAATGGGGGTCACAGAAGACTGCTGTGCGACAGGCAAGGAGTCAGAAGAATGTGAGTGGACAGAGCAGACTCTGGGGCAGTTAAGGGTACATAGTGCTGTGGAAGTAATAAGGTGGCACCTTGGCTGAGACTGTTCCCGGACTCAGCCTTGGTGGTTTTACCATGTGTGTTTCTCACCAGGTAAAACCAGGCTCAGTATTCATTCACCAGGTAATTCCAGGTGTGGGAACACAGGGCCATTCCGAAATGGCCAAAAGCAGAATCCCCTTGTAATGACGGCCTTAATGCTAAATTAGGTAGGCCCTTGCTGTCTCATACTGGCCCCATCCTGCTTTCCAAAATCAGCCCTCTCCCTTAGAGACCGAGTCAACATTCTTTGGTCATCTTTTTTGTGTGCACCTTTGTGCTATCGCTTTAAGTTCCAAATCAGCAAAACCTTCAACCCCTCATTCTTACCACCGTCTACTGCTCTTCACACAACACTTAATGCCCCTTCTCTGCACATCTATGGTAGTTAATCCTACATTGAAAGTTCTCTATCAATGTAACTCCTTCCAAACTCACACGTTTCACTTGCACATGAAGGACAGGTGCTGCTTGGCCAACAAAGGATGAGGGCTATGCTATATATAACAAATTACAGCCATTTCAGCAACAAGAAACTCTATGAAGATCTTAGAACTATTGCAAAGCACCAGAAATGGAAGGGCACTATTCAACATGAAAACACAGACTGCATCGTTGCCACGTTTTAAGAGTGCTTATGTGTGACATTTTCAAGGTTTCAGAGTACTTATGAATGACATTCAACTATTAAATGTATGACACTAAGAGTGACACTTTTTTGCAAGCAAAATCAAGAAATTAAGTTCATGTAAACAGATAAACATAAGAAATGACACTCATTTAAGCAAGGACAAGCTATGAAAAGAAAATGAAACTGCTGCAAATCACCTGATCCTACTGACAAACGATTGTATACCCACAATCTAATCCTACATGATTTTACACTTGTGATCACTACTGCAGCTTTCAGAATCACAGAGAAATTGCATTGACTGTGTACAATTGCCAGACCATGACTGGGTCACAAAGGGCAAATGCTAGCAGCAGTAGAACTTAAGTTTACACAGTGCGCTATGTGTGTCTTTTAAAAACAGCCTCACCGTGACAGGAAACAATCGATTAGTTTATTTTGCCTATGCCCTAAAAGGGTCACAGCAATAACTTCCTAGGGCCCGGCAGGACTTGTAAAAAAACATGCCTGATCCTATCTGGTGTTAGACACGCGCCGTGCACTGACTGACAGAGCCAGCCAGACTGTGGAGTCATGAGAACACTGAAAGGAGCTTGCCCTGCCAACAATTACTGGCCGCATAACAGTGACAAAACAAAAGCGGAGAATACCTCACTCCACTTACTATTTGCTGCAATTTAAAGCTGGCGAGGGTGGCAAATCATAATGGGCCGCTCGTGCCCGCAATCATGACTCGGAGTGAAGTCACAGGCCGGCCCCAGTCGGGAGTGGGACTCTAGAAGTCTGTTGCAGCGTTGGTGGTCACACTCAGTCACTCACTTTGTCTCAGTCTTTTCCATGACGACGAGACAGTGTGACTGTGACACGATTGTGCAATCCCCACGCCAGTCGTCACCCTGCTGAGTGTGCTGCCCACGCCGAGACTCTGTATGCCTGGTGTGTGTGACCGCTAATTGTAAAGAGTGCCGCGGGGGCTGGTCAAAATTTATTGACAGGCCATCATTAGTAGCGCTATCTCACGCAATAAGATTGACGGCCCTGTGACCCCCTAGACTGTAACCCACTGCACGACTAGGCTAGTGTGGCTGCCAACACGTTGCGACAGCAGCAGGTGCGCTTGTAGTTGACTGTGACTCGTGCCCAATCCTCCAATCATGCCCCAGCCATGCAGCGCGCTTTGCGCTCATTCGCCAATCGCCGCTGACCTCTGTGCCACTGACTGACAGAGTGATACACGCAGCGCCTTAACACACAATGCATCATCTTCATGTGCATGATGAGTGTCGGCGCCGCCCCAGCTACAATTTTGCGCACAAGGGGCAAATATACGCCCAAAAAGTAGCCACCCGCCAGGTGTGGGTTTTCCTCGCACAAATGGGAAAAATGTCGCCCAATTGTGCGGGAAATAGCCCAATCTGGCAACACTGTTTACTACAGTGATCTAATGAGCAACTAGAGTGCTAACATTCTGAATTTATGGCAAATGTATGACACATCTGAATGCCTTCTTGATGGAATCAAAGTAAAAAACTGAAAATATTTACTACAGAGGAGACTGTAGTAAATGAGGAAATGAGGAAACTTCATAACAAATAAGTCTCCCAAGATGGCCACCAGAGGCAAAAGAGCCGAAATGTAGCACAAATATCACCCAGATGTAGCCCACATATAGCCCAATGACAGAATGTCCCAGAGTGTTCTAAAGAACAACTAGAGCGCTAACAGTCTTACTTATGACAAAAGTATGGCACACCTGAAGCCATCTTGATTGGAATAAAGTGGTAACACTTAAAACATTTAATTTAAAAAGGAACAAAATGAGGGGGTTCATTTTGCCATAGAAATTATGATTAGTGCTGCAGAAAGAAAAATTAAGGCACATTTTGAGTGACTTCTCAAATCCTCTTCTATTTCATTAAAAAATTCTGACATGCAGACTGAAACATGCACTTTCAATACCAGCAGCAGACTTCCCTAGTGAGCAGTAGCTTTACTACAGTGATCTAATGAGCAACTAGAGTGCTAACATTCAGAATTTATGGCGAATGTGTGACACATTTGAATGCCTTCTTGTTGGAATCAAAGTAAAAACTGAAAGCATTTCCTACTGAGGAGACTGCAGTAAATGAGGAAATTAGGAAACTTCATAACAAATAAATCTCCCACTCCTGTGAGTGGGTGATTCACTGGGTGGATGGTTTCAAGAGTGCATCTGTGATAGACTGTATGGGTGGGTGAGTGTGTGTATGGGTGTGTTAGTGAGTGAATGTATATCTCAGTGGTACATGTGTGAGTAACCACATATGTGAAAGGCAGTATATATGTGTGTTGGAGTATATAAATGGCTATAAGTGAGAGTGTGTGATTGTGAGAGTGGCTGTATGGATGAGTGTGTACTTGTATCAGTGATTGTATAAGAGCGTAAGAATGTGCTAGTATTTGTATGAGTAAGTGAGCTGGTGTGTGTATAACTGTATAGGTGAGTAAATGGCAGTGTGATTAATTATTTGCATGACTGACTAGGTGTGTGAGTACCTCTATGGATGAGTGGCGCTGTGTGAGTGTCTATGTAGGTGTATGAGTGCATATGATAGTTCTGTACTGAGTGACCGTAAGTATGAGTGACTGTACGGGTGAGTGAGTGGATGTGTGTGTAGACCTAAGAATCAGTGAGTGGGTATGTAGTTATTGGTGTTGGAGTGTCTATGGTTTTGAGAATGGCAGTCTGTAATTTAGAGTGGGTGTATCAAAAGTTATATTAGGGTGTGAGAAGATGCATCAAATTATCACATGGATGATGTCATCAGTGATGTCATCAGTGATGTCATTTGAGATGTCATCAGTGATGTCATCAGTGATGTCACTGACCATGTCATGAGTGATGTAATATGTGACGTCATCAGCAGTGCATTGCGGGGCGCGAGTTATAGTTAGCTGAACTAACTATAACGGGGGAATTTCACGGGTTTTGTACGAGTGCAATGTCCAACTAACTATAACTGCCCCTAAAACCTATGTTTTTTTCAGTGAATATATATATATATGTGTGATCAAGGGCACAGTGTGCTCAAAACGCGTCACTTTCCCTAAAACTTATGGTTTTTTCAGTTTATTTCTAAGGTTTTTTAAATGCTAATTTCTAACTATAACGTGCCTGAACCCTATGGTTTTTCAGTGAATTTCAAAGGTTTTTTAAATGCTAATTTCTAACTATAACGTGCCTGAAACCTATGGTTTTTTCAGTGAATTTCAAAGGTTTTTCAAATGCTAGTTTGTAACTATGCCTACAGAAGTAGGACATGTGAAGAAAGAAGAAAAAACGCACAGAAAGAAGCAATAGAAATGTAGAAAGAAATAGAAGTCCACAAAGACGAAGAAAAATCCAGGAAGAAGCAAGACATGTGCAGAAAGAACCAACAGAGGAGCAGAAAGAGGCCTTGTTGCAAAATCATCCTGTGCCCACACCTTTTCCAGACGGGTACTGGTGGTAACTGACTCTGACTAACCAGGCCTAGAGCCACAGCTATGGTAAAAGAGACTTAGAATACAGTTAAAACACCTACATACACTAGGGAACACTATGCATTGGGGTACCCCTGTGATTAGCATGACCTCCTCTGTAACTCCCTAGTACATAATAGGGCAGGGGGATTAAAACTACCTCTTAAAATGCGCCATGGGGTGCGTTTGCACACTGGTGTAGGGAGGGGGGGGCCTGAGGTTACATGTGTGCAAACACGCCCTCTGGCTGTTTTAAGTTGGGGGATAAAGTCCCCTTGAATCCTAAGGGTCCCTGGGCTCCAACTAGCCCACCAGGTACCTCCAGTAAGCGCCACAGAGCTGCGTTGCAGAGAGGTGTAAAAAGGGGTGTGGCCTCAGAACACCTCTCTGCAACGCAGCCCCCTGGCGCATACTGGAGGTTCCTGGTGGGCTAGTTGGCCCCCAGGGACCCCCAGTATTCAAGGGGAATTTGTTCCCCATCTGCAAACGCGCCAGGGGGCGCGTTTGCAGAGTGCTGCAAGGAGGGCGTGGCCTCCGGCGCGATGCCGGTCTTTTATTTTATTTCTTTTTTAAGAAGGGGGGCTGTGTGGCCCCCCTTCTTTTTCTAATTTATTGGCCTTGGGGACCCCATCCCCCAGGGCCTGCCCCCTAATATTTAAAAAATTTGGAAGGGGGCCACGTGGCCCCCCTCCCGAGGCCTTAATCGGCCCCGGGAACCCCATCCCCCGGGGCATGGCCTTTTCTTATTTTTTTAAATGTTTTGGAGGGGGGCTGCGTTGCCCCCCTCCTCAGGCCACTTATGGCCCCAGGGACCCCATCCCCGGGGCCGGCCTTTGTTTTTCTATTTTTTTTTTCTTAAAATTTGGGGGAAGGGGGCCGTGTGGCCCTCCTCCCGGGCCACTTGTAGCCCCGGGGACCCCATCCCACGGGGCTGGCCCTCTCCGTTGGGGACCGTGGCGCTTCATTTTTTTTTTCTCTGCGGGATCCGCGCTTCCTAAGCGCATCCCGTCAATTTAAAAAATTGTGGGACCCCCTAAGCAGGCCTAGGGGTTCAGGGTGTTTCTACCCTGCCCCCTTTTTGCGTTTTGCGCACTTGTTTCTGTGCCTCGGTTCTACCGAGGAACAAGATGGCTGCCAACACTTCCTGGTTTGGAGAAACAAGTGCGCAAAGTGCAAAAAGGGGGCAGGGTAGAAACACCCTGACCCCCTAGGTCTGCTCAGGGGGTCCCACAAGGACCCCCTGGGCAGAAAAAAGCATTTTTTTTTTTAAATCGGCAGGATGCGCTCAGGGTGCGCGGATCCTGCCGGAAAAAAAAATATGCAAATTTGCCCCCGGGTGGCCCAAGTCCCGGGGGCATACGGGGGGGTGGGTTTATTGTTTATGGGGGGGCCTCTAAGGCCCCCCAAGCCCCGGGGACCACCACCCCCGGGGCTTTATAAAAAAAATGGTGCGGGAGGGCTCTCCTGCCCTCCAGCAGCCCCGGGGACCGCCACGCCCCGGGGCTTCTTTTTTTAATTTTTAATAACGTGTGGGGGGCTCCAGCCCCCCCACACACCCCAGGGACCACCACCTCCCCGGGGCTGTGCAATTCAAGGGAGGGGGGCCGCGCGGCCCCCTCCTAGAGCCCTTGATGGCCCTGGGGACCGCCACCCCCCAGGGCTGGCTCCTGCAGTGTCCCGGGGTGCCTACCCCCGGGGCACTGTAGTTTGCTATGACAGGATGGGAACCTCGCGGCTCCCGTCCTGTCATAGCAAACTGCTTTGGATATTGGAAGAGAGAGCAGGGAAACCTGCTCTCGCTTCCAATATCCAAAGCAAATTGCTTTTCCACACGGGGAGCTGCATCTTAGCATCCCCTCCCCCCAAAAAAAAAAAAATATTTGAAAAAAAAAAAAAAAGGAAAGGCCGGCCTTGGGGGATGGGGTCCCCGGGGACTTAAATGGCCTGAGGAGGGGGGCCACACAGCCCCCCTCCAAATATTTAAAATGTAAAAAAAAGAGGGCATGCCCCGGGGGATGGGGTCCCCGGGGCCAATATAGGCCCAGGGAAGGGGGCCACGCGCCCTCTCCCGTTTTATTTTAATTTTTAAAAAATGAAAATCCTCATACCCCGGGGGATGGGGTCCCCGGGGCCAAAGAGGCCAAGGGAAGGGGGCCACGCAGCCCCCTCCCATACAAAAAAAATAAAAAGACCGGCATCGTGCCGGAGGCCCCGCCCCACCCTGCAGCAGTCTGCAAACGCGTCCCCTGGCGCGTTTGCAGATAGAGAACGAATTCCCCTTGAATACTGGGGGTCCCTGAGGGCCAACTAGCCCACCAGGAACCTCCAGTATGCGCCAGGGGCTGCGTTGCAGAGAGGTGTACAGAGGCCACGCCCTTTTACACCTCTCTGCAACGCAGCTCTGTGGCGCTTTGGAGGTACATGGTGGGCTAGTTGGACTCCAGGGACCCTCAGGATTCAAGGGGACTTAATCCCCCAACTTAAAATGCGCCACGGGGCACGTTTGCACAGTGGTGAAGGGAGGGGGCGGGGCTTCAGGTGACATGTGTGCAAACAGGCCCCGTGGCGCATTTTAAGATGGGGAATTAAATCCTCTTCAATCCTGAGGGTCTCTGGGGCCAACTAGCCCACCAGGTACCTCCAGTAAGCGCCACGGAGCTGCGTTGCAGAGTGTTGTAAAAAGGGGCGTGGCCTCTGTACACCTCTTTGCAACGCAGCACCCTGGCGCATACTGGAGGTTCCTGTGGGCTAGTTGGCCCCTAGGGACCCTCAGGATTGAGGAGGAATTAATTCTCCAACTTAAAACGCGCCACAGGGCGTGTTTGCAGACATGTCACCTCAGGCCCCACCCTCTTCCTTCACCATTGTGCAAATATTCCTCTAAAATCAACCGAACTACGAATTCCGATTTACTCACCTGTTATCAGGAGAGACCTCAGTGCTGCATCTTTCAGCCCAGTACTGATCCTGAAAAGTAATTTTAACCGTATTTACCAGTAACTTGAATTTCCTTCCATAGGATATCATTGCCTGCTTTTTGCTGAAAAAGTTTCTAAGTTTCGATTTTTGAAACATACAAATATTCCTCTAAAATCAGCCGAAATACGAATTCCGATTTACTCACCGGTTATCAGGAGAGACCTCAGTGCTGCATCTTTTAGCCCAGTACTGATCCTGAAAAGTAATTTTAACCATACTTACCAGTAACTTGAATTTCCTTCCATAGGCTAACATTGACTGGTTTCACTTGGAAATTCTTCTAAGTGTGGAGTTTTGGAACTTTATAATATTCCTCTAAAATCAACCGAACTACGAATTCCGATTTACTCACCTGTTATCAGGAGAGACCACAGTGCTGCATCTTTGAGCCCAGTACTAATCCTGAAAAGTAATTTTAACCGTACTTACCAGTAACTTGAATTTCCTTCCATAGGATATCATTGCTTGCTTTTTGCTGAAAAAGTTTTTGTGTCGATTTTTGAAACTTACAAATATTCCTCTAAAATCAGCCGGACTACGAATTCCAATTTACTCACCGGTTATCAGGAGAGACCTCAGTGCTGCATCTTTGAGCCCAGTACTGATCCTGAAAAGTAATTTTAACCGTACTTACCAGTAACTTGTATTTCCTTCCATTGGAATCCATTGTCTGGTTTTCAGCAGAAAAGTTTCAGTGTCGAATCAAATATTCCTTAAAAATCGCCTGTATGACTTAAACGCATTCTTTCAACTGTTTACAGGAGATGCACCAGTGCTGGATCCAGGATCCACCACTGAGTAAGAAAAAGTAACGATAACACTACTTACCTGCTAAGTGAATTTCCTCCCATAGGATAACATTGGTGATTCTATGTGAAAAAGTTTCTAAGTGTCAACTTTTAAAATACAATAATATTCCTTAAAAATCACTACTGTAACCAAAACGCTTTTACTCAACTGTTTACAGGAGATGTCCCAGGACTGAATCTAGGATCCAGTCCTGTGGTTAGAAAAGTAATCCATAAAGTAACTAATTGCATTTAACTAGAAATTCACATTGAGCTCAATGTTGCATTGTGTTTGAAATTGTGTTGCCCATTGCAACAACTGTAACTTCTGTACATAAAAGTCTATTGCCTATTTGCAAAGTATTTAAACTAAAGTAATTCATTCTGAGAAAGTATATTTTGTAATGTAATGTATAATGTAATTACAATGTAATTTAAAAAATAAAATATGTAAAAATAAATAGTTTAAAAAATGTAGTAAATCAGTATCAAAAAAATAAATATAACAATTAATACATTTAAAAATTGTCATTTACAAAACCTTTGAAATTCACTGAAAAAAACCATAGGTTTCAGACATGTTATAGTTAGGAATTAGCATTTAAAAAACCTTTGAAATTCACTGAAAAAACCATAGGTTTCAGGCACGTTATAGTTAGAAATTAGCATTTAAAAACCTTACAAATTCACTGAAAAAACCATAGGTTTTAGGGACAGTTATAGTTAGTTGGACATTGCACTCGTACAAAACCCGTGAAATTCCCCTGTTATAGTTAGTTCAGCTAACTATAACTCGCGCCCGCAAAATCACTGCTGATGACGTCACATATTACATCACTCATGACATGGTCAGTGACATCACTGATGACATCACTGATGACATCTCAAATGACATCACTGATGACATCATCCACGTGATAATATGATGCACCTCCTCACACCCTAATATAACCTTTGATACACCCACTCTAAATTACAGACTGCCATTCGCAAAACCATAGACACTCCAACACCAATAACTACATACCCACTCACTGATTCTTAGGTCTACACACACATTCACTCACTCACCCGTACAGTCACTCATACTTATGGTCACTCAGTACAGGACTATCATATGCACTCATACTCCTATATAGACACTCAAACACCGCCACTCATTCATAGAGGTACTCACACACCTAGTCAGTCATGCAAATAATTAAACACACTGCCATTTACTCACCTATACAGCTATACACACACCAGCTTACTTACTCATACAAATACTAGCACATTCTTACGCTCTTATACAATCACTGATACAAGCACACACTCATCCATACAGTCACTCTCACAATCACACACTCTCGTTTATAGCTATTTATATACTCCAACACACATATATACTGCCTTTCACATATGTAGTTACTCACACATGTACCACTGGGACATACATTCACTCACTAACACACTCTTACACACACTTACCCACCCATACAGTCTATCACAGATGCACTCTTGAAACCATCCACCCAGTGAATCACCCACTCACACATCTATGCACAGAGTCGCAAACACCCCACCCACACAAACACTCAGGCACCCATACAGATACTCAGACAACTAATCAATAACTCATATAGACACTCATGTAGCTATTCACAAACCCATGCAGCCACTTACACAGCAATAGACAGACGGATACAGACATTCACCCAGTTTAGTCACTAACCCATGCATTCAGTAAGATACGTTTAATCACTCACTTATAGAGTTAGTCACGCACCTACTAAATCATCCATACAGACACTTATACACCCACTCATTCTTCAATACGCCTTTCCCTATATATATTAAACATATTTAAACTTTACAGAAACACACAGTCACTGGATGATGTCATTTGAGATGTCATCAGTGATGTCACTGACCATGTCATGAGTGATGTAATATGTGACGTCATCAGCAGTGCATTGCGGGGGCGCGAGTTATAGTTAGCTGAACTAACTATAACGGGGGAATTTCACGGGTTTTGTACATGTGCAATGTCCAACTAACTATAACTGCCCCTAAAACCTATGTTTTTTTCAGTGAATATATATATATATGTGTGATCAAGGGCACAGTGTGCTCAAAACGCGTCACGGGGTGAGAGGAGAATAAAATTCTTACCTGCCAACACTACCTGGGTCTGTTTCTCTCTGTTCGCCGGTGTGGAGGTTCGGAGAGTGATCTTGGAGGAAATATATATATATATATATATATATATATATATATATATATATGCCACACTAATCCCGGATCGGTTTACGAGGCTGTCAAACGGGCGGTCCGAGTTTGGGTTACCGGAAACCCGAAAATACACAACTTCTCCTCCGCTTCAGCAGGAAGTACTCGAACACTCATGCATGCTTCAATCAAGTTTTTAATGGCTCCAAACGATGCGTTTCGGCTTTCGCCTTGCTCACGCTCATGAACAAACAAATAGATCATTTGTCATTATAAACACTTCTTAAAAAATAGAAGAAGGACTTCACCCATATAGTGTATTCAGAACATACATACTGTGGCAGCCATTTTAACATGGTATAAAATTCATTTTATCTCCACCCAAAATTGTGTGTATTAATGTACAAACTCGCAGATGACCATTTATAATGCCCAAAATTATATAAGTACTAGATACCAAAAAAGGGGTTTTGGCTCCTATCAGTAAGGCTGAGCCCAATTATCAACAAACAACATGTGAATTGCCAATACTGATTTTACTTAACTATGCTACTTACACTTGGATACACAAACCCATTCACTGCAACCTGGGGGTTATCAATCCTTATTTCTTTATTACTCTTTTAAAGAAAAAGTTATTCTTTTTGATGCTTTTTTTTCTTCTCATAAAAACATACTTTATAATATAACAACCATCACAACACCTAAAGAAAAATAAATTTCAATTGCACATTAAATTAACAATAATAACACACATTAAATGACATCATCTACTAACCAAACATTACATAAAACATTTACGACAAACAACATACATAGACCCAAACAGGTAAATTTCTATTTACAAGATTTCAACCTTATATTCAGGGTTGGTAACAAACAGTGTGTGCCCTTTAGAAGAAAAAAAAAAAACTCCGAACTGTTTTGATACGATCAATAATTCAATTATCAACCAATGTAATGGTTTAGAAAAGACAGTAGCGGGTTTGCATTTTATAAACACTGTTTGAAAGAAAAAGGTCGACGCGTTTCGAACCCCTCATTTAATCTTGGGGTTCTCCTGAGGACCACAAACAACTATCTCTTTGTGAGATCAGCCGATCTCTACTAGTGCCACTACGTGCCACACAATTGTTTTTAATTTAATCGAATCATTCCAGGTTGTAATGGAAGACTGTTTGCTGACTCCAGGTAAAAAAATTCTGTTTCTGAACAATGCGCAGAGACTGGACCGTTTTAGAAATGCCACGAGTGAATCTGGGCTGGCGCGTTTCTATCGTGTAATCACAACGTCTTCTCCATTTCCTAAAATACAGTATGCATATAAACAAGCTCAATGGTTTAGATTTAAAATACCAAATATATAGCAGCTATAACACATTGTAAGAAGTCATCCAATGTGTTAACAAAATAACAATAGCGCACCGTAACATTTCTCAATACAAATACACTAAAAATTAGTTCCTGGTAATACACATGTAAGCAATTAAGCCCCAGTGGGCAGTCTAGCTGCACGGAATTCCACCATTGTCTGACAATGCATACTGTGTCCACAATAATCCTGGTCCTGCCCCAGTGGGCATATGTTGCAAAACATTATTCGTGAATCCGCAAAATGGTCAAAAAAGGTTATAACCACATATTTTATAGAAAAAGTGTTCCCATAGTTTACTGCCACAGTAGAAGGAAAAAGTGCCCGCACCTACAAAAAATAAAAATAAAAATATTAAATATTAAAATCCAATTAAAAAAAGGAAGATCACCAACAAGCTACTCTGCTCCATATATTACAACCAATAGTAAATTCAGCCATTCAAATGAAAAGCCAATTCTTCACTTGAATTCAAACCATTGGGTACCAAGGTCTCAAAATCAATGATATATCTCAATTCAAGCTTACGCAAAAGGAGTTCACGATTACCCCCCTCACATTGATTAATACTGCGTCGATCACAACCATTCTCAGTAACTTCCTGAATGTGGCAATCAAAAAAGTGGCGTGCTACAGGATATTGCCTGTTGTTATGTCGTATAGCACGCACATGCTCTAACACTCTTTTTTTTGCACAATGTATCGTGCTCCCTATATATAACTTGTTACAGGGACAGATTAGAGCGTATACGCAGTACATGGTGTTGCATGTTAGGTGTTTCTTAATCACAAATTCCCTGGTTGAATTTGATATTTCCAGCTTTGTGCAATCAACACTGTTACTACATGCTTTGCAATTTTTGCAGCACTGAAATCCTGGGCGGCCAGTGTTACTCACCCTCTCACAACTAGTTACTAAATTGTGGCTCAATTCGTCGCGCAGTATTTGACTTTTCTTAAAAGTGATCTGAGGATTGCTATTCAGATTTTTCTTCAGGCTATCATCAATCATTAAAACATGCCAGTGTTTGTTCAGTATTTTACGCACCTCTTGTGACTGACCAGAGAAAGTTGTTATAAATCTCAATGTCTCTGACTCCTCCTCTCGTCTCACTGGGTGTAGTAGCTCAATTCTACTGACCTCTTCCACTCTTCTGCTAGCTTCAGCAATGGTTTTCTGACTGTACCCCCGCTCGCTGAAGCGTTTGCACATAATCTCCCTTTCAGCTCTAAATGTCAATTCAGTGCTGCAATTGCGTTTAGCATGCAGCAACTCCCCATAGGGGATACTGTAAATGAGATTAAGGGAATGTGAACTATTGGCACTGAGTATGCTGTTCCCTGCCGTTTTTTTCCGGAACAACTTGGTCTCTAATGCTTCATTCTTTACCTCAACTTTCACATCCAAAAATTCAATGGAGATTTTGCTGATGTGTTCAGTAAAAATTAAGTTAAAAGTATTAACATTGAGCTTCTTCACAAAACATCTAGCAGATTCTTCGTCCCCATTCCAAATGAAAAAAATATCATCAATAAAACGCAGCCACAGGACAACACAGCTCTCAAATTCAATCAGCTGTGCGGCCACCTGCTCCTCCCACCAGCCCATGAATAAATTTGCATAGCTGGGGGTGAAGCAGGTGCCCATGGCTGTGCCCTGTGTCTGCCTATAGATGGTATCATCAAAGATAAAAAAATTGTTGGTCAAACAAAAATCAATCATATCCACAATCATTTCGGAATGAAAGAACAAAGAAATAGAGCGTGTCTTTAAAAAATGTCTGATGGCCTACAATCCTAGTTGGTGCTTGATACTAGTGTATAAACTACTCACATCTAAGGTGACCAGAGTGTAATTGTCTTCCCAATGAATACCATCAATGATAGTAAGAAAGTGAGTAGTATCTCTGAGATAGGCAGGTAACCCCACAACAAATGGTCTAAGGTAGTGATCGATAAATCTCGAGGTGTTTTCTAGCAGTGACCCCATTGATGACACAATCGGTCTCCCAGGGGGGATCAAAGAGTCCTTATGAAGCTTGGACAGTAGGTAGAGTATTGGGATTTTAGGATGGGCACATTTTAAATAGTTGTACTCTTCCCACTCTATTAATCCTCTTTCTCTCCATTCCACCAGCATTTCCCCAAATCTTCTGTTCGATCTTAGTATATCATTCTTACAGGAGACACAATAGCAGTTCACATCGCTAAGCTGCCTCAACCCTTCTGCTAGATATTTTTCTTTATCAAGGACCACCACATTTCCACCTTTGTCTGATTGGCGGATCACAATAGAGTTGTCAAGTTTTAAATTTTCTATTGCTTATATTTGATCAATACTTAGGTTTTTCTTACTCAAGGGAATTTTCTTATACCTGATCTTTCTTAAATCTTTTAGAACTCCCTTCTCAAATACTTCAATAGCATCACAGTGGACATTGGGCAGAAATACAGATTTAAGTTTAAAAGTACTTCCAGGGTTTATGTCTAATTCCACATCAAATTTTTGCAAATTAAAAATTGCATTATCAATACACATTCCATTGCTCTCTAAAGTAGATAATGTATGTAGAACCTCAAGGTCATCAATATTCAAATTACTCAATCGTTCTACTCCATCCCCTGCTGCAGGTTTACTTTGTTGCGTATCAAACCACTTTTTCAATTTCAGTTTCCTTGAAAAATAAAATAAGTCAATTCTAGTCTGCGCAAAGTTCAAATTCATAGAAGGACAAAAGGACAAACCTAGTGAGAGGAGCTCCATTTCTTGTGAAGAAAGAGTCCGCTGGGATAAATTGACGACAGTCATGGTTTCGCTTTCCTGCTCCTTGTTTCCATTCCCACGGGCGTTTTTTCGTCGCTTTTTGCTCCTTTCTTTGGCCTGTTTGTTCCTCGCATTTTTCCTCTGCTGCCGCGCCCTCTGCCCCTTTGCGCGTTCTGCTCCCGAAAGTGTTCTGTCCTTCCTTGATTCATCATCTGAAATTGCCGTAAAAAATTACTATTCTTTTTCTGTTGATCTTGATTAATTTCTTGATTATTGCTATAACTGATGCATCCGACAAGCTTCCATCAGAGATGTCACTTTCACTGATCTCTCTGACCGCTATTGGCACTATCATTTTCACACCTACATTCCCTTCTTTATTATCAAATAAATGATCATATTTTTTGTGAAATGTCAAGGTGCGACCAGCCTGGTAATCTTTGAAGTCCCTGAGGAATTTGCGCTGCTTTTTCGCTGTGATCTCCTCTTCTAGTTTCCCCATCCGTATCACTAGATTCTTCATAAATTCCTCCAATGCTTCATTTGATACCAGTTTCCCTAGTTCAACAAGAACTGCGTCAATCTCGGCAAGGAGTTTGCTTCTATCTTTTAAGGCATATTTGACAAGAATCTGCATCATTGTCATTGAACACGCGGCAAAATTATTGGACCACTCTTCTAACATGTCAGGGTCCGGATCTTCGTAGGTAGGAATGGTAAATATCCGTAAACCTCTGGGCACTCGCCCTACATCAATATATCTTTGAAGCGATTCCGCTTCCCACCATTTGGATAGTTCTTTTTTATGTAGTTTTTCCAATTGGTTATACAAGGTCTGCACTTTTATCTCATCCGTTATGTTGTGTGTTGGGGTTGATAAACTCCCACTGGCCCCCAATTGCGTGAAGAATAATTTGTTGGCAGTTTCCTTCCTCTTAGCTTCAAGAGCTGCAGCCATTATTCTTTATATTTTGATGTTTGCATGCAAGCGCCAACTTCAAGACTCCTAAGTCTCGTGTTAATGTCAGCTCCCAGCCCTTCTGACTCGCAGGAACCACACACTGGATAGCCAAAACCCGAAATGGATTCACACCTACCGGCGCCTCCGGGATCGTTTTCCGCGTCCTCCGACTTCGTACACCACCCCAGTGCAACAGGAAAGGCTTCTCCGCTCAGGTTCAGATACCAGGGCGTTTCGCTGCGTGACAATTGGTTCTGACCGTCGGGTTGAATTTCTGCGTTAGATATCTTCATACGCAGTTGAAGATCGTAATACGGACCCTTTACTAACAAACGGTCCTCAATACCTCGACGTCGTAGTCAGTTCAGGGGTCACCCTCAATACCACAATTTGTACGCCACACTAATCCCGGTTCGGTTTACGAGGCTGTCAAAAGGGCGGTCCGAGTTTGGGTTACCGGAAACCCAAAAATACACAACTTCTCCTCCGCTTCAGCAGGAAGTACTCGAACACTCATGCATGCTTCAATAAAGTTTTTAATGGCTCCAAACGACGCGTTTCGGCTTTCGCCTTGCTCACGCTCATGAACAAACAAATAGATAATTTGTCATTATAAACACTTCTTAAAAAATAGAATAAGGACTTCACCCATATAGTGTATTCAGAACAATACATACTGTGGCGGCCATTTTAACATGGTATAAAATTCATTTTATCTATACCCAACATTGTGTGTATTAATGTACTTATATAAGAGCATAATTTGAACAGTATGCATATAAACAAGCTCAATGGTTTAGATTTAAAATACCAAATATATAGCAGCTATAACACATTGTAAGAAGTCATCCAATGTGTTAACAAAATAACAATAGCGCACAGTAACATTTCTCAATACAAATATACTAAAAATTAGTTCCTGGTAATACACATGTAAGCAATTAAGCCCCAGTGGGCAGTCTAGCTGCACGGAATTCCACCATTGTCTGACAATGCATACTGTGTCCAGGATTATTGTTATTTTGTTAACACCTTGGATGACTTCTTACAATGTGTTATAGCTGCTATATATTTGGTATTTTAAATCTAAACCATTGAGCTTGTTTATATGCATACTGTTCAAATTATGCTCTTATATAATTTTGGGCATTATAAATGGTCATCTGCGAGTTTGCACATTAATACACACAATGTTGGGTATAGATAAAATGAATTTTATACCATGTTAAAATGGCCACCACAGTATGTATTGTTCTGAATACACTATATGGGTGAAGTCCTTCTTCAATTTTTTAAGCAGTGTTTATAATGAAAAATGATCTATTTGTTTGTTCATGAGCGTGAGCAAGGCGAAAGCCGAAACGAGTCGTTTGGAGCCATTAAAAACTTTATTGAAGCATGCATGAGTGTTTGAGTACTTCCTGCTGAAGCAGAGGAGAAGTTGTGTATATATATATATATACACTGCTCTTCATCTGAAACTTGGGAACTAGCCCGGGTTGCCTCGTCTTTTCTTCTTTTTTTTTTTTAAAGTAATTTATGTCGCACACTAAGCCTTAAAGGGCATTTATTATATATAGAATGCCCCTTTTATGGCTCAATACATTAAAAATGTAAATATTAAATTAAAACAGCCCATGGTTTAGCTAAATGTTATATGCGACGATGAAGTTGACTCTACCCCATGTTTTGTGCAATAATTTATTGACATGTTAGGCACAAACTCCCTCTTTAACTTACAGAGCAGCTATCCAATTTTTATTTCCCCCTGTATTTCTGACCCCTTGTACTACTCTGTGGATACTGCTTTCACTATTCTGTGGATGTTTTTTTTTTCCCCCCAAACTCGCGGTAGTTTTGACCGCACCTAAACTCACTGATTTTCCGCGAGCTGCCCCCTTCGTTGGTACGCACCGTGTGATACGTGTCACATGGCAATACATCTGCATTATCGGCGCATCGCCTCACGCCGCACACTAGCAGCTGCTCGGGACATTACATCTACTAGTATACCATACAGTTCCATAGAACCCCTTCGTATGCTAAGATTGTTAATCATTTCGAAGAAACCATGGCCAACATATATGTGTAACTATATAGATATTATGCACATTAAGAACTGCTGCATTCTTTTCGTGGCTGAAGCAAAAAAATATCCCGTGGTCAGCATGTGTAGGGGAACAGAAGGCACACCATGCCTGCATAAAAGAAGCAGAAGGTGAAAAAAATACCCACACTTTTTGCCGTAGAACATTATTTTCAACTGGGGCTTTTAATTATTTTCGATAAAGTTTTGTATTCTAAATTTCTGCCTCCATTGTGAATTGGGAGCAGGGTGTGCATTTGATGTTTTACACACAACTCGTTCATTCTTTGCAAAATATACTTGTGTTTCTTCTAGCTTTTGGTTGTTTGTCTTTCTGCCTGTCTTTTTCTTTATTTCTAAGAGTGTTTTTTGTTATTCGCTTCCCACCGGTCTTTCTGTTATCATCTCAGTCTGGTTTCACTCCATTTCCCTTTTATGCTAGTATCTGTCCTTCTGCCATCCACTAGCTGCAAACGTTTTTCAATCTATGTATTTTTCTATTTGCCCTCCCTCTATCTAGAAGCCTGTCTTCTGCTTTTTAAGTCTTTCAACCGACCTATCTTTCCCCCTTTTATCATCTGCTGCACAGCAGTAGTGCTTGTCTTTTCGACATTTTCTATCTGCTTTTCTTGTTTTCTCTCTGTCTGCCCGACTCTCCTATGTTCAAGCTGTGCATGGCTGCCCGAATGTGTGGTTGCCATTTTCTGTCTGAGTTCCCATCCGCTTGCCATTCCATTTGTCTTTTGCCGTATTTCTTTTTACCCTTTTGTGTCTGTGTGCCGTTTGCTCATTCTCTGTCCTACTGCTTAATGGTTGTTCTACTTTTCAGTCTGTCTTTCGTCATTTTTTATTCGTCTGACTGCCTGGTTAAACCTATTTTTGGGCTTTTTTAACTGCCTGTTTTTTTATATTATTGTATCTGTCCCTTATCCTGCCTTTCTTCATTTTCCCCTCTTGGTTTACTTGTGTGTATCCCTTCTTTAACTGTCTGCCTGCCTTGTTGTCATTCTCTGTTTGCTTTTTCTTTTTCCATAGCTAGCTTTTCTCTGACTTTTATCTGCCTTCCTGTGTCTCTTTGCTGCGTGGCACCTGTCCGTCTGAATATTCGTTCATCCTTTTGCCCTTTTTTCTATCTGCCTGCCTCCGCTTTAGCCATAGCTCACTGTAACTGTCTCTTTGTTGTGATTTTAATTTTTTTATCTGCGTGTTTCCCTTGTTACCTTTGTTTCTGTCTGTCTTGTCTCATTTTCTAGCTATCTTAATCTTTTCTGCCTGCCTTTTGTGACAGTTGACCACTCTGTCTCTTTTCCCCTCCTGCCCATCTGCCCATCTTTTCTCATTTTCTATGTGTGCATCTTCTCTGTTTTCTACTTTACTTGCCTTTTTCGAACACTCCAACTGTCAGCCTCCTCACGCCCCCTTGCCTTTTCTATATGTTCCTGTTTTATTCTCATTATATATATATTTTTTTCTAATTCTCCCGCTTGTTTTGTACCTAACTCTAAACATTTGTGAAGTCATGCCATCTTGTCCCCGAGCTCTTTGGTACAATGCATGTAGATGCTTAGCAAGTGACAGTACCGCAGGACAGGCTTCTGCAATGGTTTACAAGGCTCACATCATGGGTCAGAGGGACCTGAAGACAGACCGGCATTTCACAGCGCATATGTGCCCACACACCTTCCACTCCCTGCAGCAAGCACGCCAGTGGTGGACCCTAAGATTCTAGAGCAGCAAATGTTACTGCGTGATCAATATGTCATAAGCCTCTTTTTGCACCTCTGTTGGTTCTTTCTGCACTTCGCCTCTTTTGCAAATTTCTGCATCCCTCTTGCCTATTTCTGCACCCCTCTTCCCTTTTTGTCCACCTCTCTTGCTTCCTTCTGCACTTCTCTTGTTTCTTTCTGCACTGCTCTTGCTTCTTTCTGCACCTCTCTTGCAAATTTCTGTATCCCTCTTGCTTCTTTCTGCACCCCTGCACCCCTGTTCCCTCTTTCTGCACCTTTCTTGCCTGCTTCTGCACTTGTCTTGACTCTTTCTGCACCTCTGTTGCTTCTTTCTGCACTTCTCTTGCCTCTTTCTGCACACCTCTTGCCTCTTTCAGCACCTCTGTTGCTTCTTTCTGCACCCCTCTTCCCTCTTTCTGTATCCCTCTTGCCTCTTTGTGCACCTCTCCTGCCTCATTCTGCACCTCTCTTGCCTTTTCATGCAGTTCTCTTGCCTCTTTCTGCACCTCTTTTACTTCGTTCTGCACTTCACTTGCCTCTCTGTTCCCCTCTTGCCTCTTTCTGCACCTCTGTTGGTTCTTTCTGCACTGCTCTTGCTTCTTTCTGCACCTCTGTCCTAAATTTATGCATCCCTCTTGCCTCTTTCTGCACCTCTCTTCCCTTTTTCTGCACCTCTCTTGCCTCAGTCTGCCCACCTGTTCCCTCTTTCTGCACCCCTTTTTGCCTATTTCTGCAACTCTCTTGCCTCTTCCTGCAGTTCTCTTACCCCCTTCTGCACCTCACTTGCCTCTTTCTGCACCTCTGTTGGTTCTTTTGCACTGCTCTTGCTTCTTTCTGCACCTCTCTTGCAAGTTTCTGCACCCATCTTGCCTCTTTCTGCACCCCTCCTACCTCTTTCTGCACCTCTCTTGCCTCTATCTGCACCCCTGTTCCCTCTTTCTGTACCTCTTTTGCCTGTTTCTGCAAGTCTCTTGCCTCTTTCTGCAGTTCTCTTACCCCCTTCTGCACCTCACTTGCCTCTTTCTGCACTTCTGTTGGTTCTTTTGCTCTGCTCTTGCTTCTTTCTGCACCTCTCTTGCAAATTTCTGCACCCATCTTGCCTCTTTCTGCACCCCTCTTTCCTCTTTCCGCACCTCTCTTGCCTCTATCTGCACCCCTGTTCCCTCTTTCTGTACCTCTTTTGCCTGTTTCTGCAAGTCTCTTGCCTCTTTCTGCAGTTCTCTTGCCTCCTTCTGCACCTCTGTTGCTTCTTTCTGCACTTCTCTTGCCTCTTTCTGTACGCCCATTGCTTCATTCTGCACTTCTAATGCTTCTTTCTGTACCTGTCTTGCTTCTTTCTGCACCCCTGTTGTCTCTTTTTGCACTCGTCTTCCCTCTTTCTGCACCTCTCTTGCCTCTTTCTGCACCTCACTTGCCTCTTTCTTCACTTCTCTTGCTTCTTTCTACACCTCTGTTGCTTGCTTCTTTCAGCAATTCTCTTGCCTCTTTCTGCACTTCTCTTGCCTGTTTTTGCACCTCTCTTGCCTCTTTCTGTACCTCTCCTACCTCTTTCTGCACCTCACTTGCTTCTTTCTGCACCCCTCTTGCCTTTTTCTGCACCCCTCTTCCCTCTTTGTGCAACTCTCTTGCCTCTTTCTACACCTCTCTTCCCTCTTTCTGTACCACTCTTGCCTCTTTCTGTACCTCAGTTGCTTCTTTCTGCACTTTTCTTGCCTCTTTCTGCACCCTTCGTGCCTCTTTCAGCACCTCTGTTGCTTCTTTCTGCACTTCTCTTCCTTCATTCTGCACCCCTCCTGCCTCTTTTTGTACCCCTCTTGCCTCTTTGTGCACCTCTCCTACCCCTTTCTGCACCCCTCTTGCCTCTTTTTGCACCTCTGTTGGTTCTTTCTGCACTGCTCTTGCTTCTTTCTGCACCTCTGTTCCAAATTTCTGGATGCCTCTTGCCGCTTTCTGCACCCCTCTTCCCTCTTTCTGCACTTCTCTTGCCTCAGTCTGCCCACCTGTTCCCTGTTTCTGTACCCCTTTTGCCTGTTTCTGCAACTCTCTTCCCTCTTTCTGCAGTTCTCTTGTCTCCTTCCGCACCTCTGTTGCTTCTTTCTGCACCTCTCTTGCAAATTTTGGCACCCCTCTTGCCTCTTTCTGCACCCCTCTTGCCTCCTTCTGCACCTCTGTTGGTTCTTTCTGCACTGCTCTTGCTTCTTTCTGCACCTCTTTTGCCTGTGTCTGTACTTCTCTTGCCTCCTTCTGTACTCAAATGGGAAGTGCAAGCTGTCAAGTTTAAAGGTCTGCGTGCTCTCGTGACTGAGGTATATGTCTACTTGTATATGTATTCTTACATGTGTTATGCATCTGAAGATGGTAGCTTAAAAAGCGGGTAACTTCTCCAATAGGTGGTCAAATCTTCTCAGTTCTGCTCTGTCATGCGGTTGCACAGGCAGACATGTCTTATGTATACATGTGTTATAGAGCCCCTCAAATATACTATTGAATACCCATGTGCCCTGTATTGTGAGCAGAAAGAAATGCATACACCTTCTTTTATACAAATTTACAGAGTATGCTGTTTGAAACACAGGTATTTAAGTGTTTGCATGTTTATTTTAATTTAGCATGTCACTAGGTAAAAGCATAGACACTAAGCCTGGGCGGTAAATTCCGCTCCGCTCGCGGAATTTGCGGAATTTTGGCGATTCAGTGTTCCGCGGAGAACGCGGAATTGCCGAAAATTCTGCGATCCGCGCGTAGCGGAATTTTTTCTGTGTTCGGGCTTTAAAAATGCGTTTTTGCACGCGCAGTAGCGACTTACCGGGATCCCTGCGTTCGCCGACGAGTTTTCCTATCCGTTCGCGTGCGCCACGAGATTTTGGTAGCCGGCCGCGCGATCCCGCGAGAGTGTGCAATCGCGAACACGTCATTCGGACGCGCCATCGGACAGCGCGAGAGTGTGCGATCGTGAACACGTCATTTCGGACGCGCCATTGGACACCGCGAGAGTGTGTGATCGCGAACATGTCATTTCGGACGCGCCATCAGACACCGCGAGAGTGTGCGATCGCCAAGACGTCATTCGGACTCGCCATCGAACATCCGGCGGAAGTTTGGTGAAGCTCGCGATGCCGAACATGCAAAATTTGCAATCTGGAGAAGAATAATATCTGGAGCAGCATAAAACCTTCTCGAAAATGATGATTTGGATGAAAAAAACTCCTCAGATTGACATTTGGCTGTACTTTTTGGTGCAAGGAGTCCATTTTTTTTTAAAACTTTTTTTTGGGAGAGGAAGGAAGTGCCCCAGAGTCTCCAACTTCCTGTTCCTGTCCAGCAGGCTCCTCCCAGTGCTTTGTCCATGTCCTGTTCACTTTTCATTTGGATTTGGAGCTGGAAGGATCACTCTTTTGTGCCTTCTGCATCATATATCATTGGATTTGAGGACTTTTGGATTTGAGGACTTTTGGATTTGAGGACTTTTGGATTTGAGATTTTACAAGTAAGTTGGTGTTGTTTGTTTGATTGGGGCACTGCAGTTGCTGCAACTACAATTTTGGTACTTTTCATCATTTTTTAAAACATTTATTGTGAGTAGCCAGTGGGCCCAGAGCTAGTCATGGGTGCATGATGAAACAACTGTTCCTTTGGTGTGTGTTGAATTTATTTTAAACATCATTTAGGGCATGGATGGCATTGGATTGAATTGCAAAATGTGTATTTTTTGGGATATTTCAGTTTTTGGGTGTGTGTTAAATAAATGCCTTTGTTGTGTGTGTGTGTTTGTGTGGTGTGGTTGTTGTGTAACTTGCACACCTTGTTTAGCCCTGTGGATTTTCGTTTTTGCATTTTTGCATTAAAGCTGTGTTGTTTAGCATGCCTCCTTTGCCTGGCTATTATAGGCCTGTTTCAGTTCATTGTTTTCCAGGCCTCCTGCTTGTTGCTTGTGACTGTGAGTGTCCATGTGGCTGGTGGCCATTTCTGGTGGTAGTTATAATAAGTGTGCTGCTTTTGCAATATAGGCCTGCGTGTGTTTCCTTTGTTCCTTTTTAGCCTAGGCTTCTTGGTGTTGTGGGCCTGGCCATGTGGCTGGCGGCCATTTTGAAGCCAGGCAGTGTGCTTTTGCCATACGCCTGCATTGTCCGTCTTCCCTTTCTTGTTGTTGTGGGCCTGGCCATGTGGCTGGTGGATATTTTGAAGCCAGGCAGTGTGCTTTTGCCATAGGCCTGCAAGCTTGTAGCCTAGTCTGCCAACAGGCCTTTTCATCCAGTAGGCTCAGAGGTAGTCATGGGTGCATCAAACAACTGTTTCTGTGTGTTCTGTTGAATTTAAACATCATTTAGGGCATGGATGGCATTGGATTGAATTGCAAAATGTGTTTTTTGGGGGTATTTCACTTTTTGGGTGTGTGTTAAATAAATGCCTTTGTTGTGTGTGTGTGGTGTGTTTGTTGTGTAACTTGCACACCTTGTTTAGCCCTGTGGATTTTCGTTTTTGCATTTTATTGCATTAAAGCAGTGTTGTTTAGCATGCCTCCTTTGCCTGGCTACTATAGGCCTGTTTCAGTTCATTGTTTTCCAGGCCTCCTGCTTGTTGCTTGTGATTGTGAGTGTCCATGTGGCTGGTGGCCATTTCTGGTGGTAGTTATAAGTGTGCTGCTTTTGCCATAAAGGCCTGCTCACTTTGCCACTGGATTCAAGCAAGCCTGGCTGATGATGGCTGGAATGCCAGAAACCGGTCCTAGGATGCTTGTTTCCGGTCCAGGGAAGACATGGCTTGGCAGTTCGGGCTGGACTGTTCCCATGAGGCACAGGGTCAGACTGATTTGCATATGGCCATGTCTGAACTGGGGTGGTGGAGTGAGCTAAAGAATGATGATGGATTAAACCCAGATCAGTTGACTGGGGGTGAGTGTTTGATTGGCTCAAGCGTTCCGTCCATCATCCCCTTTTGTATCGCTTTTGCCATATAGGCCTGCATGTGTTTCCTTTGTTCCTTTTTGGCCTAGGCTTCTTGTTGTTGTGGGCCTGGCCATGTGGCTGGCGGCGATTTTGAAGCCAGGCAGTGTGCTTTTGCCATAGGCCTGCATTGTCTGTCTTCCCTTTCTTGTTGTTGTGGGCCTGGCCATGTGGCTGGCGGCCATTTTGAAGCCAGGCAGTGTGCTTTTGCCATAGGCCTGCATTGTCTGTCTTCCCTTTCTTGTTGTTGTGGGCCTGGCCATGTGGCTGGTGGACATTTTGAAGCCAGGCAGTGTGCTTTTGCCATAGGCCTGCAAGCTTGTGGCCTAGTCTGCCAACAGACCTTTCATCCAGTAGGCTCAGAGGTAGTCATGGGTGCATCAAACAACTGTTTCTGTGTGTTCTGTTGAATGTAAACATCATTTAGGGCATGGATGGCATTGAATTGAATTGCAAAATGTGTTTTTTGGGGTATTTCACTTTTTGGGTGTGTGTTAAATAAATGCCTTTGTTGTGTGTGTGTGGTGTGTTTGTTGTGTAACTTGCACACCTTGTTTAGCCCTGTGGATTTTCGTTTTTGCATTTTATTGCATTAAAGCAGTGTTGTTTAGCATGCCTCCTTTGCCTGGCTATTATAGGCCTGTTTCAGTTCATTGTTTTCCAGGCCTCCTGCTTGTTGCTTGTGACTGTGAGTGTCCATGTGGCTGGTGGCCATTTTGTGGTGGTAGTTTAGTAGTGTGCTGCTTTTGACATATATGCCTGCATGTCTTTCCTATGTTCCTCTTGGCTTACTGCTTACATCCATCCCCTTTGCCAGCTGCAGCTCCCTGAATGACGTGATGAGCAAATAATTTATGCCAAACAGGTTCCACTCCCATTACATTTGTATTTTGGTTTTTGTTCTTCTTCTTTCCTATCCTTCCTGAGTGTACACAGTATACCATGAAAGCCCTTGTTGTCAAAGTCTCACAAATGGCTACACTGTTATGTTTTTTTTTATAACTTAAACTGAGTTAATAAAATTTAATAATATAACACTAACAAGTGTGACCACCACACACTAAGTTATATATTATATTTGTTTGTTTGTACTAGAAGTAATTGAACCACAACAACAATTGCAACATTTCTCTGATGTTCTTCTCCTGGCTTCTTTGCTTTTAGGTGCACAAAAAGACAGAGGAGGAGGTGTCATCATCACCCGTTGTACTGCCAGTGCCAGACAGAAGTCCTGCTGCGCACCACGTCACGTCCACGTGTGACCACAGACATCTCTGCAACTTGTGCACCTGCGTCCTGCTAACATCAGAAGGAAGAAGAAGATGGCCCCAAAGAAAGGAACCAGGTCCTCCAGTACCAAGAAAGTTGCCAGGGAGAAGAAGGAACAGAAGAAGGAAGTGGCACTGCCACTTACCAAGACTGGTGTGCCGGCCAATATGTTTTTTGGGAAACAAAAAATTAGGCCTGCATCAGCGGTGTCCGGGGACCAAGCTGGGAGCAGCACCTCCGCATCAACGGGCCCACCCCACGAGTGTCACAGAGGTAGCCAGTCTACTAACGAGCAGTGATGTTGAAATGTCATTATCGCAAAGTAGTACCCAATCAACGCAGGCGGAAACTCAGCAGATAAGTGGGCAACAACAGCTGCAACAACAGCCGCAACAACAGCCCACAATAGTAGTTGTTCCTCCTGAAGTAGGGGCAGTTCAGGAAATCAAGCTTCCTGCAGACGAAGAGGAGCAAGCCACTCTTTCAGAAGATCCATTGTCTTCCAGATCCCCAGCAAGGAAAAGGAGGGTTAGTCCATCAACTTCGTCTTCAAGCCCCGCTTCTGATGATCTAGATGCCACTTGGAAGCCACCAGCTCAGTCTGAGAGTGATGCACGCCACAAGACAAGGCTAGTGAAAAGGAAGGTTCCAGAAAGCCTTAGAGTTATGGAGGTAGATGTAGAAGAGGGGGATGATGATGATGAGCCAGTCATCATGAACATCACTCCCGGCCCAGAGGAGATGGAGACCAACATTATTACCCTATCCAAAATCGCTGCGTGGGATGTAGCACGGGTAACACCACCTCCAGCTTCCATATTTGCATTTGCTAAGGTCCGGCAGGGACCTACATCCGGCTCAACCACCACCTCAGTAGGTAGTGGTACTGTAAGTGCACAGAGTCAAATTCCACGCCCACCCTCCAGTTCATCTGGCATTGAAAGTGGCACCTCCAGCAGCGCCAGAAAGTTCAGCTCCCCAGTTTGGGACTTCTTTTCGGTTAGCAGTAAGGAGGAGAACATTGCTATATGCTCAATTTGTCGACACGCTGTTAGGCGGGGTAAGCTTGGTACAAACTATGGTACAGGAGGCCAAACAAGTCACCTCAAAAAACACCACATGATCCAGTGGGAGGTTCACCTACTTCGCGTACAAAAAAGTAAAACTGCACCCATTGCTGTTGGTGGGGATGAAGAAGTAGAAGAAGAAGATATGATCGCGGTGGAAGGTGAACAAGAGGGAGACATTTCTAGCCCTGTCCCCAGCAGTGTAGTGGTACCGCCCACATCCTCAGCAACATCTCAGTGGCACCGTAAGAAGAGTCAGACTCAGAGTCAGACTGAGACACCAAGGCAACCGAGTACTGCAATGAAAAAAGGTGCGTTGTTGAGCCTAAATGGGTTCAAGAAGACAGCTGCACCACAAAGGAAAATAATCCAGCCTACCATTGACAACATGCTTAGGTCGGAGGGGCAGTACGAACGCAACCACCCAACGGCACGTTTGTACAATGCGAAGCTGGCTAAAATGTTAGCGCTGGACCTTCTCCCTTTTTCTTTTGTGGAAGGGGTGGGTTTCCTTGAATTTGTAAAGCTCATTCCAACCTTAAACTTTCACTCCACAGAAAGGTTAAAAATCATGAAGAAATAAAAGTAGCCAGATGAGCATATAGATGTGCCTTAAAAGTGAGGAAAAAATGTTTAAAGGATGAGGCATGGAACGCCATGCGAGCTGCATCAGAATTGAAAGACTCTTCAGCGTTCTGGAAAGCGGTTAATGCTCCCTTTCTGGTTGATGCAGGGAGGGCAACCATAGAGATAGCGGTTACCAAGGGTGAATGGGTTGACCATTTCTCAAAACTATATTCTACACCCTGCCCTGAACCAAGCAGTAGTGACTTGGCGGGGGACAGGGTAGAACCCCAGACTGTAAATCACCATTCGCATCTCCAACTGGATCTTAACGAAATTGAGGAGGCGATTGCAATGAGCAAGAGTGGTAAGGCCCCAGGGCCAGATGGCATTCCTGTGGACCTTTTTAAATATAACATAGCTTTCTGGGGACCCATTTTAACACAAGTCATCAACGCGTGCATCTCGACCAGCCTCATCCCCACTTGGAGTGAATCGATATTGGTTCCGATTTTTAAAAAGGGGGATAGGCACAACCCAGTGTGTTATAGGCCTATCTCGCTTTTAGACTCTACGGTCAAAATAATCGGAAGAGTACTCCTTTCTAGACTGCAGGACTGGGCAGACGACCATTCTATCATTAGTAACATACAATATGGGTTCCGTAAGGGCCTTGGTACAATAGATCAGTGCCTAAATTTAGAATTAACTATTGCCAAATATACTAAGGCCAAAAGGGGCACTCTCTACTTGGCTTTTGTGGATTTGTCCGCGGCCTTCGACTGCGTCATCCACAACAAACTCTGGCTGATCCTGGAGAGGATGGGAGTGGAGCCATCCCTAATTTCCCTAATGAGACAGTTTTATATTGGGGCCAGGGCCCGATTTGGAATAGGGGGTGAGTGCACTGATCCCTTTACCGTCGGAAGAGGAGTAAGGCAGGGCTGCGTCCTGGCACCCTTTCTTTTCACCTTGTATATCAATAACCTAGAATCGGCTTTGATATACGAGTGCCAGGACCTTCCGGCGGTAGGGAAGCGCTCACTCCCTGTGCTTATGTATGCGGATGACGCGGTGCTTATGGCCCGTACTCCGAATAGTCTACAGAAGGAATTATCCAGTTTTGCGAATTTGAATTCTAACCTGGGTCTCACAGTCAATACTTCCAAAACATTTATTTTAAAACGTGGCCTGGGGAGCAAAAAGTGTCGCCCGTTCTTTTTAGAGAAGAATCGTCTAGATCACAGCTTTCCAAACTTTTCATGTTGGCGACACACTTTTTCGAAATGCAACGTTTAGTGACACGGTAATGCAGTGTAGCGAGCGTGCGTAGCGAGCGAGCCTGAACAAACTAGGCGGGTTTGGGGCGAGAAAAATTTGAAAAAAGAGTGGGCAAATGGTGCATTTTAAAGCAAATTTGAGAAAGCAGGAAGGTTAATAAAGCAATTGTGAATCTGTTCTAACAAAGACAGTGACTGGCAAAACTGTCTATCCGCCGCTTGTTCTGCTGACATCCTAGGCGCGCAAAAAGAAACCAATATACATTGGGTGTAAGGTTAGGTTTGTGGCTGAAACAAGAATATAATGATGCACACATTGACACATGCCCCAGTGTTTTATGGCACAAAAAGGGCTGGTGCACACACTACCAACCCTTTCAACCATGCCCAAAGTCCGCCTGCTGCCTTGCTGAATATGAGTTATACAAAAATCCGTTCAGGAAGGGGGAATTGTGAGTGGTAAAACAATCATGCAACTTATCAGACGGTCCCTGCGCATTGAACTCAGGTGGGACCGATCTCCTCAGCGCAGCGCCCCAAACGCCAACAGAAAATAAGACGAGTCATATGTTTTCCCATTCAGCACTTTGAGGTAAAATTAACTGCATATAAGAGATAAGGACCAATACATATGTTATAGAAATTGTAAATATCAAAATGTATGGGGACACAACATCTCACGAAAACTTCTCATTGATTTGTACAAAAAAGCTATATGCTTTGTAATATAACACACATACATTTTCAAAACATGTTGGCCTTTATGCGTAACAATATGTAAATATGTGCAAGAATTCAAAGCTTTGAATAAAAACAGCACTTACTATTTAATTGAGATGAATGAGGTTGATAGGACTAACACAGCTGGTCAATATTTGGTGGAATATTAGATAAAGACACTCGCATTTCGTCATTAAGCATTTTCAAGCGTCCACGTTTCAGTGTCATTTTTATTTCAGCTCATTCTTCAGAAAGTGAAAAGTTCCCAGTTGCAGTTGAAAGAAATGGATTTCTGATGCAATCATAGTCTTTAGATTTCAACATTTGGGAAGTAATGATGAATGTTCTCTCCGAGCAAAGTTAAATGGTCAACAATCAGCGGGCTGATATCACATTTCAGAGGGCACTCAGCAGTTTTGGAAAACATTTCAAAATCCCCTTCTTTCACTTTGCTTTTCCTAATTGCTATTTTGTCTCTCATAGCACAAGAATTACAAAATTTTAATATGAACAACAGCACTTGTCTTACTATTTTAATGAGTTACATGAGGTTGATAGGATGAACACAGCTGGTCTATATTTGGTTGAATATTAGATAAAGACACTCGCATTTCATCATCAAGCATTTTCAAGCATCCACGTTTCAGTGTCTTTAAGTTTGTCATCGTTGAAAAGGATACTTCACAAATGTATGTAGTAGAAAACTGCAAGAGAATTTTTAACGCTTTTTTACCTATGTTTGGATGCATTTTTGCAACACGAACCCAAAAGCTGTCTAAATCACCCTCTTCATGCATCATTAACATACTTCGATCATTTTTTATTTCAGCTAATTCTTCTTCTTCAGTAAGAGAAAAGTTCCCAGTTGCATTTGAAAGATATGGATTTCTGATCCAATCATAGGGGCCCATTACGATACCCGGTGTAAATAAATCCGCCAGGCATGGAAGCGGCAAAAATCCGCCCGCACACACCGCCTGAACACCGACCACGCCATTACGATTACACAAACCGAAAACCGCCATCGGCGGAAAAATCACACAAAATACCGCCCGCCATCGTCCGAGTCGGAGTCAAACCGCCCGCCACGGACGGAAACACGCACGACAACACAAAACCGCCCGCCCACACGGCCGACACACCGCACGTGAAATTACGATCGCACCGCCATGAGCGCGGAAAAACCACAAATATACCGCCCGCCAGCGCAAACAACGCCGATGAGAATCGACACGGCAGAAGCCATGGCGCCCACGTACCTGCACAGAAACCATCCGCTCACAAAACCAATAGCACACAACATGGCCAACAAGTCCACACAGCAAGGCACGCACAAATACACAAGCACAGTACACATCCCGAAAACACCCCCGGACAAACAAAAAATACAAAGGCCAGAACCCCAGACACAACACACCTGAAAACAACAGACCATGAGGACACACCCACATAGGTGAGTACAAAAGCAGCACTCCCACAGACCACAACCCCTTGCTACATTGCAAACCAGAGAGGAGAGGAGAGGACACAGTGACACAGCAAGGACAGCAGCACACCACAGAAACGCACACATCACAACCACCACCACCACCACCACCACCAAACACCGGCACCACAAACCCCCTGCACATTACACAACACACACCGCACCAGCACCACAAACACCATGGCACCACAAAGAATGCCCAAGTACACGCCCATTGAGCTGACGGTCATGGTCGACGAGATCATCAAGGTGTACCCACAAATCTATGGGAACATGGTCCAGCACACACCACTAGCCACCAGAAACAGAATGTGGAACCGGATCGTAGACCAGGTCAATGCAGTCGGGACCCTGCCCAGGAACAGAGGAGAAATTAACAAACGTTGGAATGACGTAAAGAGCCTGGTCAAGAAGAAGGAGGGCAAAAACAGAGAGCTGGCTGCCGTCACTGGCGGAGGGAATCCCGCGCTCTTTAAGATCTTCAAAGCGTGGGAGGAGAAGGTGCGAGTCGTAATCCATCCGGAGATCCTCGCCGGATTAGCAGGGGGAGTGGAGGCTGGTAAGTACAAACTAATGTATACCAGCACACCGCTATGTACTCACATGCGCAACTACCATGCCACAGCTCCCAGGGACAAACACCCCCATGTCCAGCACACAATACACAACACATCACACACACATGCAACAGACACTACCACACACAGCCCAAACCGAACAACTGTAAGATGCGTGGGGACATGTGTACACTAAGCCAGCCACGTAACCACCAACAGGTCCCCAAATATGCCAGAAGCGCCACAACGAGCACCCACCACACCCATGTGTCTGCCACAGCTGCACTAACCGACAAGTAACAGGTAAGTGGCAGGAACACAAAGTGCAGTGGGTGGGAGGGTGGACAGCCCAAGTACAACACACACCAGGCCCCAGTCCCACAGCACAGCAAGGAGGAGCATCCCCCACACCCCACAGCCACGTGTCAGCCACCGCAGTGCACAACGACAGCCGAAAGGCAGACATCACGGTCCACAGCAATCGGTGTCAGTGGGTGTCCAGCCACCCCCACGACCCACAACACCCCCCCACCCCCACAGACCTGCAACATGGAGCACCCCCGCTTAGAGCCATGTGGCATCCAGTACAGTGCACGCACGAACAACTTGCAGGTGGGAAACTGGACAGGGCTGGATTACTGGAGGCATGAGGACCATAACACGACCAACACATGGGACATGTCACGTAGCAGACGAACACGCAGCACCGCCCACCGTCACGAACAAGTGAACAATGTGCACACGGACATGAACAACAGACTCACACCCCACATGACCCATCACAGACATAGCAACACCCAAGGAGCCACGTCTGCATGCACAAGCCACACTGAATATAGTCCCACACGGCAGCCACTGTGCAACTCATCACACACAACCGAAACACCATTGAAGTCCTGTCCATGTAGCCCCTACTGCCTGTCAACCACACACCCCACAACTACGCCTATGTAAGACAAACAACACTAGACGCAACAGAGCGGAACAACATAAATGCACACGAACACCACTGAACCCATCAAACTCACAGACACACCATGCACATACAACATACCATCCATCCCATCCGTCAGCCCCAGTCTCATGAAAGGCATGTCATCCGCACAGCTGCCACACATACAGCAGTCACGCTAAGACACATGCCCATGACCAACCATGTGCCAGAAGTCAATTAAGCGCACGACACACTGTGAGCAACAACACACAACATGGGCCACACCCCCCGAGCACTGCAGTGATGCACATGGCACAGGGCAGCACGCACACCAAGGAGATGGGACAACTGCAATACGTTGGCTGGCACACAACTATCACTCACTCATAACGATGCGTCCAATGCCATGTCCAGTAATCACAACAGACAGCAAATATGCAGGCCATGTCAAGCATGCACACACCTCAAACCATGCACTGTCATGCTGCCACAACACATGTCACGTTCGGCACCCATGGCTCACAGCATGTACCCCAAAAGCATATCCACTCCCAAATGCGAATCTGGGGCATGGCCCCCATGTTGCCATATGCGTTCCTAAGCGTTCCATTTGAACCCCAAAAGCATATCCCCTCCCAAATGCGAATCTGGGGCATGGCCCCCATGTTGCCATATGCGTTCCTAAGCGTTCCATGTGAACCCCAAAAGCAAAGTACAAACCAGACCCAGGATGGGCCAGGAACCCGCATACACCAGAGTCACAATGAGTAGGGGCACAGCAACACACCCATCGGCATGGCCAATCCGTCCCATGCCACATGTGCACAGCACACAGTCCCATTGCCTAGCACACACAACTACAGATGCCACAGCCACACACTCGCCTCCGGGAAACCCATGTACGAGATTGCACGAACTGCCAATGTCAGACGACAAATACATACTTCGCCAGGTGCAACACAATAACAAATCTCATTCTCTCCACAGGTGACGAACTGCCGGATGCTGGGGATGGAGACAGCAGCCAGCACAGCCAGCCCACAAGCCCCCAACGAGGACACACGGATCTGGAGGATCTGTCCTCCTCTTCGGACACGGACCACCAAGCAGGCCCATCTGGCGTGGCAGGGCCCAGCCGCTCCCCAGGACCCCTCCTACCCACCAACCCATCATCCAGGGATGCTGAACAGTCCCAGCCCCCTGCTGCCACTGTCGTTGCGGCCACACCCACGGTCATTGCGGCCACTACCACTGCCGCAACCGCCACCATCGCCGCACCGACCGCCACCACCACCACCACGTCTTCGCTGGCACCAGCCCCAGCGCAGGTGGTGGCCCGGCCGACTGGATCCACCCTGGGAGCCACAGCGAGGACCGTGGTGTGCAATGTGGCTAGTGGGCAGGCCGGTGGCAGCAGGACTGGTAGGAGGAGCAGGGTCAGGGAAACGCCAGCCTCCCCTGGGAGCCATGCCCTGCCTCAAATGGCCAGAGTCCTTGGGGCCTCATGAAGAGGCCCAAGGACAATGGGCCAGGTCTGCTACAGACACGCGGGAGGTGCTGGGGGTGCTGAGGTCCATGGACGCCCATATGGGCCAATTCGTGTCCCGTATGGACCAACTCGTGGACCTCATGGGCCAGCTGGTGGTGGCGGTGGGGTCACAGGCAAGGCCAGCAACACCACCTCCGCCACCACCTGCTAGGGCGCAGGGTCGGGCAGCAGTGTCCACTTCCCCTGCGTCCACAGCCAGTGAGCACACCTCACCCACCACCAGCAGGTCGCCACCACACACCCCCCTCCCAAACGTGGAAGGGGCCGTCCGAAGAGGAAACAGATCTCCCGGGAGGACTTTGCACGCTCCAGTCGCAAGTGAGGCAGCCAGCCAGCCTTCCGCCAGCCTTCCTTGACCAGCCACTGCATTGACTTGCTCTACGATCCCACTCCACACAGCCAGCTGGATGGCATGTGTGTGTTGGACTATGGACATAGAACCAGTGGGTACACCCTGAGCTTCACGCAGCCATGACCGACAGCTCATTGTCACTGCACGCACCACTTTTGTCATCACCTTACACACAATCACATGTCACAGTTTGTAATAAATGCACCTTTTTCACTAACTGCTGTTTGTGCCCTGTGTTTTATTTGTACGGAATACAACGGCCACCTTGGGCGGAAAGGCACCTGATGCGTGGCATGGCAATGGAATCCGGAGGGCCTGTAGGGACCTAGGGGTGGGAGACAGAACAGGAGCACATTCAATGAGTGTGTCACACACCCATCACACAGTACATGTCAACAACTACAAGCAATGTACACACATCGCACAGAGCAATAGGGCACAATGCCACAGTCACCAACAGTGGCATACTACCCTGGCCATGGAGCGTTGACACACTGCACGCAGTGAACATACGGCCACCCTGACACAGCACACACACACCTGCACAGATACAGACACATCATCCGTCGTACATGGACACTCACCGTCAAGTGAAGTAGCGGGCGATGAGCTGCTGGCGCACATTCCCAGCTTCCTCCTCTCCGCTGTCCACCTCACTCGAGCTGTCCTGGTCTGCGGGCTGGGGCCCTGGTTGATCTCCGTCATCCACAATGAGGGGGATCTGCTTCCGAATGGCCAGATTGTGCAGCATGCAGCACGCCACCACTATCTGGCACACCTTCTGTGGGGAGTACGCCAGTGCACTCCCGGTGCGGTCCAGGCACCTGAACCTGGACTTGAGGAGGCCAAAGGTACGCTCGACCACACGTCTGGTCCTCCCATGTGCCTCATTGTATCGATCGTCTGCTGGGGTGCGAGGATTCCTCAATGGACTGAGCAGCCATGCCCCATTCGGATACGCAGAGTCACCTGGGTGTGAGGGACACAGAGAACCGTTGCTATTCCAACTGGACAGGGGACAGCATCGCACAACCAGCACGCTACACCACTCCACATACTCACCGACAATACAGCCACGATCCTGTTGCAGATTGGCCATCAGTCGTGGCAAGATGCTGTTGCGCATTATGTGTGCGTCATGTGCCGAGCCTGGAAACTTGGCACACACGTGGGTGATCACCATGTCCGCAAGGCACACCACTTGCACATTCAGGGAGTGCGTGTGCTTCCTGTTGCGGTACAGGTGCTCAGTGGCCTGTGGTGGAACAAGGCCAACATGTGTGCAGTCAATGGCTCCCACGACGTGTGGGATTCTGCCAAGGGCATAGAATGCACCCTTCACTGCCGCCAATTCACGAGCCCTGGGGAATCTGATGTACCTGTTTCGGTACAGCATCATGGCTGCCAGTACATCCCTCAGCACCTTGCTGAACATGGGCTGGGACATCCCTCCTCCACTGCCCACTGTGTGCTGGAATGACCCAGTGGCGAAGAAATGCATGGCGGCCATCACCTTAGCCGTGGGGGTGACAGCAGTCGGATACACCCTGCGGGGACGGAGATGGGGCTCTAACATGGCACACAGTCGATGCAGGGTTGGCCTGTCCAGCCGAAACTTCCTGATAACCTCTGTATCGTCCATGTCCGCCAGCAATTGGTATGGGTGGTCAATGTTCGGTCTCCGCCTGGGGTAAATGGCAGAGGACACATGTCAAAGCAACACGGCACATAGCAATTTCGCATACACATCACTGACATGACTGAGCAAGCACATGAGCCACAGCCCAGCTGTCAAGCTGGGACGGCACGGCCACAATACACTTACACAGGTCTCCCAACAATGGCAATGGCAAGTGAGACATACCACTGCCATGTGCATGCACATGGGGATCTAGGCCCCAATGACTTGCGGGGCGTGCTGATGGGGACTGACTGCATATTCGTCAGCGGCAACGCCACGGCAACATGAGTGTCTGCTGAGCATGGAACTGCTTCCGAGGCTGGATGAGTATGGCACACGACGACGACGATGTGGGCACGGGCTGAGCGGCCAATACAAGTGGGACCTGTGGCACGAGGGGATATGAGACAGTAGTAGGTGTCAGCACTGCACCCTATGTACAGCACTGTACGGATCACAGCTCCCGAAACATTGACTGGTGTCCACATTGACAGCCCCATGCCAAGACGGCTGTGTGCTTGCAGTCACACGTCACAGGTGAGAGGTTACATTGCACGTGCCAGGTGGCAGACGTACATAGTGGGAGCTGGCATGTGTGTGCATGTGTCTCCTGTTCAGGATCCACCAGATGGGCGCTGACTCTGTACTGACCATTGGACACAGCATGTTCCGTGGAAGGCTTGTGTGTGTGGGATGGTGGCACTGGATGTGCCTCCGTTGGGTGGGGGCCATGCACAGGGCGGGTACGTCGATGATTGCGCATTGTTGGTCACGGTGGGTGCACCAACTAAGATGTGTTGCCCTGTGTTCAATTCCTATGTCCGCATGATGATGGACTGTGGATGTGGGCAGACTACACATGTGACCCCTGCTGGACTCGCTGCTGGGTCTGTGGAGCTGATGCACCTTCTGCGCGTGGGGCGGACAGCTCTCCTCACTTCCCTCATTGCGCATGTCATGTCTTTGCCGCAGGTGACATGGATCATGGAGGGCCCACATGTACGCGTGGGTAGGCTACACATGATTGTTCACTGGTCGCCACCCCCAGTCAGTGTTTTGAATGGGAAGGTTGTCGTGCTGGTGGTATGTTCGATGTGGCGGATGGGCGGGCCTAGGTGCGGGCTTACATTCCGGACATGGGGGGTAGTTGGATTGGCGACTAGTTGCAGTACACACGGGACACGTCTCTTCCTTTCCACATCTGGGTCATCTTCGCCCCAGCCCTCATGTCCTCCCCTCGCTCCCCCAATATGCATGCTCACCTGCGAGGCTAGCGCTTGCACAGGCAGCCCCAAGCTCGCACCAGAGAGGGCAAGGAGTGTATGTGTGGGTCCAGTTGCACGAGTGGGCTGTCTCAGGGTATGATGTGTGGCGGGACGCCGTCCACCTGCGTGGTGCCCCAAATGGAGACCCGGCCTGCATGGACTATGCATCACAGTCTTCACCTTCCGGATCCGCCACCTGCGACACCCAGTGGCTGTGGCTGCCCTTGCGGCCAGGCCGCGTCCGTCTGTGGCTGATGGCCCACACATTCACTCTTTGGCCTCTCTGGGGAGGGCTCGGGGGTGGTGGCGCACGCGCTTGCACTTAGTCGCAATGGCATGTGGCGTGGTTGGTATGATGGGCAATGGATGGGATGGTGCGAGCCACCTCCCGTGACGTCAGTGCTGCTCGTGCTGTGGTGCGTCCCCCTACACTTCCATCTGACTTGTGCCATGCTAGACGTTGAGGTTCTATTGCCTGCGTGATATGACCAGGAGGAGCGCGAGGAGACCTCTCACACACCATGCTCCACTGCCATCCCGTGCCCTGTATCGCCTGTGCGGATTGACTATGTTGGGGTTACACCTGGTCGACTGGGGCTGTGTGTGCCTTGTCAAGGGGCATGGCGGGCGCACAACAGGATCCAGCTTGTCCACAGAGGGTGGGCTGAGGTGCGCCTGGTACCGCTTTGTACGTGTGCCCGGCTGCTGTGCACACACGTGTTCACTCCCCCGACAGGTGTCCTCTCACAATGCCCAGGGAAGCGGTGGTGTACTGTTCATGACCCCTCCCAACACGGCGTGCTCCAACTTGGCATGTGCGCATCTACCCGTCGCACCCACCCACCTGAGCACTGCGTCCATACGACTTCACACGACACATGTGTGTCTTCCACAGTAGTGCTACTCATTTGCGTTGACATCCAATACCAGTGGACTACATGGTCATGTCACGACTGCCGTGTACTTCACATACTCTCATCCTCTCTCATTCGTACTTGTGAAATGAGTCAGCGGAGACAGTTTTGGTTTCAAACATTATATTGAGTCTTCTGTCCTCTGTGATGCAGTATAGTGGACACTACTGGCAGCGGAATACATGTTGAGGATATACTGAGCATGATTACAAATGGGATAGGGTGTGGGGTTACATGTGATTGGCTGTTGCATGTGGGATGTGGGCTTCAGAGTTACATCTGCTTGGCCAAGGCTGTGCTAATGTACATTTACGTATAGCTGCGGAGCTGCGGACTTTGACACAGACGGTATACATGTAGCCTACCAGACCGCTCGGCATCATGGGCACAGTCCATCTCAGTTCCATGTGACAGGTTTGCTGCGGTTGTTCCTCATGCACGCGTGCATGTGAGATGACATCAGGGCATGTGCTTGCGTGCATGCAGCGGCGTGCCACTTGTTGTTGCACTGTGGTGGTTACTGGACATGTCACAGTCACTGGGGTCGTGTTGTTGTTGTATGCACTTGTCGTCCATGCAAAGGTCCTGGTATGGGATTCCCGGGGCGGGGGTGGGAGGGGTGCAGCACCCACAGACTCCAGGCGACCTATTCATGTCCACTGAGCGGTGTGTGTGTCCATGTGCGCTGGATCCATGTCGTGTCCTGGTTGTTCGTGCAGTTCCGTCCATGTGGGTGCGATACACAGAGCCCATGCCACTGCCTCCCACGATGCATGCGGTGTTCCTGGATGTGATGGGGAACAGTGTGCATGTCCCGGTCATATCCGATGTCATGGCGATGTCGTTGATGGTGTGGTTACAGTTGCCGGTCGTTTGGTATGGCTGTTGTGGTGGTGACTGGCCAGTCCGTGCGGAAGCTGAGCATGGGTGCGGGGTTGGACTTCATAGGTCACTCGGGGAACCTGCGTTGTGGTCCGACGTATTTACAGGTTGTCAGGTATGCGATGCCGTCCAGCAGGGCTTCCATGTCATTGGTGGTGTACATGTTTGCCAGCCAATGAAGCGGATGGTGGCTCTCAAGGTGTTGTTCGTAAGTTGTCCCTTGGAGGACCATGATGGGGCATGCTGGGTGACATTCGATGTAGCTGTTCTCGATGATCCGTCGTGTGGAGGCACAGTGGTCCCATTTCAGTGCGGGTGCGATGTTGGCCACATACGCCATGCCCCCATAGGCAGAGCAGGCCCTGTCGTGTGCGTCCAGAGGGAGGAGTAGTGGTAGCAGGTCCGCCTTCAGACATGCCGGGTTGGAGAGGCATATCTTGACGGGATGCTGGTAGGGACACCTCCGACAGTAGAAGACGGGCATGACGCAGCTGAACAATGTGATGCGGTAAGTCAGTCGGTAACTTACGTTCAGCAGGGACAGGAGATCGCATCCCAATGTATGTATCGTGTTGGTTTTGTACAGCTTGAGCTGTTCGGCGTAGTTGGGTAGGTGTGTTGCGGTTGCCATTTCGCAGCGGTTCGTTGAGGTGGCGTGCTCCGGCTGTGTGTGCAGTCTGCAATGTGCACGCTCCGGGGTTGCTGTGAGCTCTGTGTAGTCGTAGGGAGACAGGACTTGTGTTCTGTTGGCTTGTTTGGAGGACACGGGCCCTCTTCCCACATGCTTCTCAGACAGTTCAAGGTCAGTGCTGTGTGACTCCTTCCAATTAACTTGCATGTGGCCGACATGGGGGAGTGTTTTCTTCTTTCTTCCCCGTCCGTTGTGTGCTTCTGTGATATGCGCTATCTGCCCTGTGGTCGGTCTCCTCAGCATGCCTGTGTTGGTCTATTCTTGGACAATGGCTGTATTCACCGGCTTCTGTCGTAGGGCTGTGGTTTCGGAGTTGGAATGGAAGGTCATTCAGTGCTGTCTGCTCTCCCTTGTGTGGGCGGCAGCCTGCCTTTCCGCTCTGCGTTGGGCCTTGTGTGTGGATGTTATTCTTGGGCCACCTGTTGTCGGTCCCCGGGCTCTTTGGTGTTCCGTTTCATGTGTCTTGTTCATATGTGCAGGGTGGTATGGGTTTTTCAGTGTGGTACTGGCGTTCCTCTTCCCGAAGGGGCCCTGCTTCTCCTAGTTGGTGTTGCCGCCGCTGTGTGCTTCGCCATGTTTGTTACACTGGGGTGTGTCCTGCTATTGCGTGACTTCACTGACATGTGTGCGTCGGTTGTGTGGCGTTGGGTGTTGTCCGTGAATTGGGCGTTGGGGACATGTCTGTGGCAGGCCTGTCACGTGTCATGTGCGTTCGGGGTGGGGCTGATGTGTGTGCTGCTTGGTTGTGTCCCTGTGTCTGTGTGCGACGCATGCATGGCGCTGCGGTTGGCCTCTGCGTTGTGCGCATGTGTGGCGGCGTCATCGGCGCTTTGTGGCCGTGACGGGGTGGTTGGTTCCTAGTCCCAGGTGGTGTGTACACATGTGTTCCGCGATGTTAGGATTTGGCCTGTGTGTCATATGTGGATGCAATGGTGGATGTGTAGTGTACACGCGCTGGTGGGGGTTGTCCGCTTTTTCCGCCCTTGCACTGTGTGCGCTGTTTGCGTGCACTTGTTGTGTGTGTGCCTACCTGCGTCTCCGCGGTACGTTGCGTCCTTGGTGGTGCATCAGCAGAAGCATGGGAAGGGCCTGCAGTGCTGGATTCATGCCCGGGTGCCGCTTCTTCGTTGTCCGTGCTCTGCGTCCGTGTTACCACCTCTCTTTCACGTGCGGTGTCTCTTAGCCGTGGGAGCCGTTTGTTTGCGGCATCGTAATTTATGCGCCGGGCGGGACGTGTTTCGTCGGACGGTGTGTGTCAGCTAGGCTGCGCCGCTACGTGTACGGGCGCACTTTGATGGCGGACGGTGTTGCTGGCTTGCCGGCGGTGTTTGGCCTACTTTTCGCATCGTAATTGTGCGGGCGTGTGGACTGCTGCGTGCCGGCGGTAACTGGTGGTTTTTGCATCCGCCAGCACGGCGGTTGTGCTTCCGCCCGCCATCATAATGGGCCCCATAGTCTTGGATTTCAACATTTGGGAAGTAATGATAAACTTTCTCTGCGAGCAATGTTAAATGGTCAACAATCAGCGGGCTGATATCACATTTCAGCTGGCACTCATCAGTTTTGGAAAACATTTCAAAACTGCCTTCTTTCACTATCCTTTCCCAAATTTTTATTTTGTCTCTCAAAGCACAAATTTTATCTACTGCTGTTAAGATATTTTCTCCTTTTCCTTGCATACTGGTGTTAATTTTATTCAAATGTTCAAATATGTCAGCAAGATATGCCAATTTTGTGCACCAAAGTTTGTTTTGAATTAGACCGCAGAATTCGTGCTGCTGATTGTCCTCAAAAAGTTTAAGCATCATTTCCCGCAATTCGTATACATGACAAAGCACGCCACCTCTTGAGAGCCAACGAACGTCTGTGTGCAGTAGGAGCTTTTTAAACCTTGCCCCCATTTGTTCACAAATATGAGCAAATATTCTTGATTTAAGAGGTCGGCTTTTAATGTAATTGACCATTTGAATCACTTTGTCCATAACTTCCCTTAATTCATTTCCAATGGTTTGCGCGACTAGTGCCTCGCGATGTAAAAAGCAATGAGTAAATATGATATTTTCATTTTCTTTCTTTGCTAAAGCTATAAAACCTTTTGTTGAGCCAACCATTGAGGGTGCACCATCCGTGCATATCCCGACACAATTTAACCAGCGCAAATTATTTTCCTTCATGAAGCAATCTAAAGTTTGAAATATATCCTCACCTCTAGTTCTCAATGGAAGTTCTAGGCAACACAGGAATTGCTCAATAATTTTGTCAGTATGAATGAAACGTATAAAAACCAGTAATTGAGCTAACCCACTGACATCTGTTGATTCGTCTAGTTGCAATGTAAAGATCATATTGTCGTCTTGAAAAATATCCTTCATTTGCAGCTTAACGTTAGCAGACATATCTTGAATCCGTCTTCCAATTGTATTATCTGCCAAAGGGATTTTATTAACTTCAATCTCAAATTCTGGCCCAAACATTGTTCGAACAATAGCACAGCAAGATTGCCTTATGGTGGTTTCGGAAACAGTGTGTGGTTCCTTGTTTTTGGCAATTATTTGAGCAACCAAGTAACTTGCCTTTTGAGCTTTCTCTGATGTCTTCATTCTCTTTGTGAATGATGCAGACTGCTTCCTTATAGATTTTGCAAGCTCAATAAAGTATTCTACTGGTTTTTCTGACAAATGGCTGTGTTTTGTGGTAAAATGGCGTTTTAATTTATTTGGTACCATACTTTCATTTGCAAGTATTTCCCCACAAACTAAACACTGGGGACAAGGATGGTTTTCATTACCAGAAAATGTGAACCCCAGTTTCATATAAGCTTTATTATATAAACGGGGATTGGCGATTTTCCCTTTACACTTCTTACGTACTGAGACAGACCGTTCAGTTGATTCTTGGGTACTTTGCTCAGTAGCTGCTACATTTTGTTCTTCGCAAACGTCATCATCACCAGCTTTTCGCTTCCGAATTATAAACTTATCCATTTTGAGTTTCTGTTTGCCTTCCGGGAAAATGAAGAAATGTGGAAATCTAGAGATAGGAAGAACATGAGATACGAAGTTTAACAATCTTACGCCTTGCTTACGGTCTTCATTCTCTCTAGTAACATTTCAGGATTTGAGTAGTAGATAATCATGTGAAATCAGAGCTCTGAGCATAAGGTGGGACAGAAGTAATAACTGCATTGACGCTGGCTCTGGCAGACTCAGGATGCCAAGTGAGCTGTCCAGAACCCACAATTATATTCCATCCTTTATCAGAAGGCCCTTACATTTCCATGCCATGGTCTTTCCCGTCAAACTAGATTGCTTACTTTCCTAAAAACAAATCGATGTCTCATTTTTAATCTACTTATTTGAACTGGAAGCAATCAAGAGATAATCACATAAACAACCACATATTGCTCTGCTATGACACTGAAGCCTTTTTGACTGGATCAGAGACAGGCAACCTAAATGAGGTAGCAGTGCGGCACGCGGAAAACATGCCATTGAAGGTGGAAGCACCACGCCAACATTGGCCATGGGAAATTCTAATTAAGTTGGAGGACCACGTTTCTGAAACCTCTAAAATGGTTGGGAAATCAAACTGTTGCCCAAGCTGTGTTGAAAATAATGGCTGCCATCTTTCAAGAATTAAGTTCTTATCTAGTGAATAATATCATAGGACTTAAGATTGGCCTATAAAACAATAAAGCAAACACAAGGAGATGGTGCACGGAGCGCTTAAAATGTACAGACACCCCCCCCCCAGGCACAGATCTGGGTGGAATCCATCATCATTCTTTAGCTCACTTCGCCACCTCAGTTCAGACCCAGATATATGACAATGAATGTACACTAGAAGAGTAAACAGTAAACACGGAGCTGGAATCGCAACCCGTTTTGAAAGCCAGAAAATTAGCAAAGCATTTCCTTAACAGAAAAAAAACGTGTGCTTGAAACGTGACTTTTGGAATGTACAAACAACCAGAGTGCAACACTATCATAATGGCTAACTGAACAACTCTAGTTTTACAGTTATATTCACAAACATCTCAATCCAGCATACAGTAAGGCTCACTTTAGTGCACAAGTAACTGAGCAGTCATAGGATGGTAAGGATGTAACACAGGTTATTTCAACATGGTGTTTCAAGTGTCCAGCTTTACAAATGAATGTCTGGATTAGAATTCGAGAAGCCGAACTGAGGCAGCTTGCTTCTTGACTACATGATCCACATTAGTGGAAAAGTATCTTCTGAATAGACCAGGTTACATTTCCAATTACCTCAGGGTTGATCATTTCCAATATTTTTGTGGGACACTTATTTGGCGATGAGCGGGAGGGTTTGGGATTAGCTTTGATGGCACTTTGTATATGTTTGTCGCACTGAAGCGTATTAATGGGTCTGAGGAATGAAGTAAATAATTTGACATTGGTCTTTCAGTATGTCTGTCATATCCTGCTCTGCAAACACATAATGCTGAAACGAGACAAACTCTCCGGGAGCACCCCAAAACAAAACCAGAAGCACCTGCACTTCTGACAGTACCCCCTCAAGTAACTGAAACCAGGTCTGCCCTGCTAGATGTTTAAAATACAACTGGCTTTAAACACACACACAGCTGTGAAAAACGCGCCAAACAAACACAGAAACCCTCGCAGGCAGACAAACACACTCAACAACAACTTGCACACAAAGAAAACCGTCTGGAACCAAAAATACCACACCCTGCAGAGAGGAAATTGGAAGCAAATCCGAAGGTACAAACTCATTGTCGCACGCACGCACACAAAAGTATAAAAGCACATATAGGGGAAGACATGGGGATGCGCGCACAGCCATACATTCCGACCCCACCATCTGTGCGTGCAGCAGGTGCCGGTAGACTGCAGGCAGGGTGGGGCGCCCAGAAGCCGACCCTTGCAATATCCTGCCACATTGTGAGTAAATCCCCTGACAGTTGTGTCACAAATTATGGAAAGCAATCTGAAACCTTGGCAGCTATGTGGCGCCAATCTCGGAGGTGTGGTTTGTATCCCCGGGTGCAAGGTTAGTGAACCAGTATGGCGCCAATGTTGGAGGTGTAGATACCACTGCAACTAAATATGCAGAAAAATCTATTCTCATGGACATGGGAGAGTGAAAACATGCTGATTGGTAAATGTTATTATTGAATCTCACGTCCATCACCCCGTCACTTTCCAACACTTCTCTTTCGCCCCTCATGTGAGCACTGGTGGCACACAGGAACATTGCGGATCATTGTGCACCTAGATAAGTAGATGCTGGCTGTGTCTGTGCAGACAGGCCTGGACATGCGCTGCTGTATTTTTATAGGGCAAACTGAACTCAAAGGTATTCAATATGCTCGCTAAAAACAAGCACAAGAAAGGATCAAGCTGCGGTCAGTGCAACTGTAAGCACGAAAGGCCTTTGGCAGGGGTGGACATGAAAACTGACCTTGGGCATAGCACAGAAAAACATGGGTGTCAAGGCTCTGCTGTGCGAGCCAAGCAGGGCACGAGTGGAGGGGTACACCCACACTGGCCTTTGATGTCTGACAGTTTATCGACTCAAGCACGTCTTGCACATTAGGCACATCATGCACAGACAGACAAAGGGCGACACCTCTCCTCTCATCTTTATCCTCCTTAATTCGTGAGCCACAGCAGCAGGGAGGAGAGTGGCTGGCTATGCAGTTTTCAAAGTGCGCATGTCTGATTGGCCAGCCGTCTTGAGGTAGCCAGCCATACATGCGCACTTTGAAACCTCTAACCCAGCTTTCTTAAGACAGCTGGGTTAGAGTAAGTGTAGGCACTGTGGAGTACAGGGTGAGGCCAATCCCACCAAAACTGGTGCTGCTCCAACAGCATGAGCAGAGCTAGGATTGGTTAAGGGAGTTCCAGTATCCAGTTCCTGGGTGCGTAGGAGAAAGACGAGCCGAGGACGTCGTAAGGTAAGTCTTTTAATTTTATTTTGCGAGCATGTCCGCCTGCACCCCCTCCCTGATGGATGCCAGCCGCCACTGCTTCGACCACTGATTGCACTATATCATTTAGCTCATCAAGGATATTACAGAGGTTACATTCTTTACCTTCACTTCAAACCATACTTATAACATAATTCACAGCAAAGGATAACTGTGTGAGCGATTAACCTGCTTCAGAAATATATGCACAACGTCCAGGCCACTGGTGCGAATGATGGCACAACTGACTCAGCTTGGGCAGTACTTTAGCGTTCTGAGATTAACAAAAGAGCAGTCGAGTCTGTTAGGTAGTCCTAGGTCTGTTACAAATATTGTAGAACTCCCAGAATCCCTAGGTGGGTGCTCTGGGCTGGACAGGCATTACTGGTATTATTACACTGATAGCATGCATAGCTGAGTGAACACTTTCTGATACCACATGCAGTCTCCTCTACTAAGCCCTTTGGTTATCAACTTCACATCTTTAACGCCAAAACTGTGGCTAGTGCAAACATGGCATCGATTTAAGTGCATAGTTAAACATAGCTTTGTTGTGGTAATTGTGAAGCTTAATGAGTGATAATACAAAACGTGACAAGAAAGCATCCACCATACAAGAAATGTTATCCTCCACTTTCCTTCTTCCAATGGAATCGTTTGTTTTTGGACGCATTCCAACGTCATCACAAAGATTTTCTGCTTCATCTCAAATAGACTCTCCTCTCATACACACATATACTCGCACACTCTCTCTCTCTATCTCTCTTTCACACGTGCACAGACACACATACACTCACTCCCTCTCAGACACACTTACAGATAGATGCACACACACATACACTCTCTCACACACACACCCTCGCTCTCTTCCTCACACACAAACACACGCACTCTCACACACACACACACTCTCACTCACACGCACTCTTTCCCTATCTCTATCACACACACATACACTCTCTCACACACACACACACCCTCGCTCTCTTCCTCACACACTAACACACGCACTCACACACACACACTCTCACTCACTCTTTCCCTATCTCTATCACACACACATTCTCCCTCTCACTCTCTCTCTCTCTCACACAAACACTCAGATAATATGCGCAATATTGATCATATCATGCAAGCGTTAGCAATCATAGCTGGGCATTAATAATAACAATGGCCTTCAGGCACCGTTAACAATAAAGGCTGATACTACATTGATGGATGGAATGCTGAACAATGTCAGACATTCACCCCCAGTACAGAGGTTGAGCGCCGGTTAATTAATGGTGTGCATCTGACTTAGCCTGACTAGGATTGTTGTTCCTGCTTGGACAGAGTGCAGACCTCTGCGAACCAGAAACACAATTTCTAACAACCCCTGAAAAGTTGAAACTGATACAGGTATCCACACATAAGTCCACACTAATGAAATATCAGAATCCTCCAGGTGAGGATGTGTTAACTTATTTTAGAATGGAGCACTCAGTCTATGAAGTTATTCTAGCAGTCACAGGTAGCACATACATGAGATGAAACACTCAACAGTTGTTTTTTCATATATATGAAAATTGAATCATAAAATGCCGGACATAGAAGAAATTACTTCAAGCACACTTGGAGGCATCTCAGAGTTTCCTTATTGTTCTACCCTTACCCACGCAACAACCATCTATTTGCGGCTGATGTGCTAGGTGAGGACCAAAGTTTAGACTATACACCTGTGGAACAGGACTCTTAAAGTGTTTGATTACTTTCTCTTTCACTTGTCATCTTCATGACCTCTAAGACAAGAGTTAGAAAAGGCATTGATGTGAGCAAAAGACAATTTAGGTTACCAATTGCTACAGCGGATTGCCGTTTATTGAAGCGTCTACTGCTAAAATGGGTTTCTGGCACTGGATATTCTAGAAAAACACAGTTTCATTCTTTACAGGGGCAAGGAGCTTGTATCATTATTTATAAAATATTTCCAAGCACAGGTACGCATTAGAGAAGGGAAACATTGAAGTACGCATTATATGGTAGTGACTCAAAAGAGCAGAAAAGTGCAAATTAATATTGCAGAGGTGTTTTGTATCTTTTTCCAAAAGTGAATCAAATTTCTACATTTGAAAGTTTCTGAATGACGTCCTATAAAAAGGAAGCAAAGAATTAGGCCACATCTGAAATATTAATTACCACAGTCCCAAGGAGGTCATTTGGGAGTTGTCTGGGGTCGCAGCTCCCACCTCATTAAGGCTGTTGGCATAAAATTAATATGGCGCCAATCTCGGAGGTGTAGTTTGTATCCCCTGGTGCTAGGTTTCTTAACTAGTATGGCGCCAATCTCGGAGGTGTAGTTACAACATTATTGTTCAAGACTTTCTGAAAAAAGAAGCCATAGTCAGCAACTTACTGACCACCTGCTGAAGAATATGCACACATTTCAGCCATTCTTTCAAAGCCTGGAAGCAGCTGAGGATCATTCAAAGTGACTATAGAATGCCAGTCAAAGCACTCATCCAGGAGGTGGCAACACGTTGCAACTCAACTTATTACAGGCTTGACCGTCTGTTTGAACAGTACAGACCAATCAATTTATTTATTTTATTTACCGAATTTGTACAGCGCATAGCTGCCCCAGCAACGGGGCGTCCCAGTGCTACCCAGGTAAACTTTCATGAAACAGAGAAAGAAAAAATACCCTGAGGCTACCCCGGAAAGAGCCAGGTCTTTATGGCTCTCCGGAACTCTAAAAGGTTCTGTAGTCCTCTAATCCTAGAGGGAAGGGAGTTCCAAAGCCTAGCTGCCAATACCTTAAATGAGCGTCTGCCTGCTCTGGCTCTACAAACTCGAGGGATGCAGAATATGTCATGCAAAGAGGGGATGCTACTGTGAAAGGCATGACCCTTCAGATGGACCAATGGTGCCTAGTTAAATGCTTGACAGAGATGCTTCTTCCTTTCGAGGTCTTCACGCGTGAAGTCAGCAAGGAGGACTGTACTATGGGCCAAGCTATCCCATTGTTGCACATGCTAGAGCAACAGCTGAAGGAGGTGTCTGAAGCGTACATAGGTGTGGAGGAAAAAAATGAAGCATATGAGTTGGTGGAGAGCTTATCCCGTCGCTTAGCTGAAAATACAAGGGTGCAAACTAAGATTGTGTCAGAAAAACATTACATTTGTGCCACAATTCTGGATCCACGGTACAAATCGGCACTGAACAGTAAGACATTAATTCCTTTTTCAGAACTGGAGGTTGCCCGGTACAAAACTTGGATATCTGAGGTAGCCAGTGACTTTGAAAATGAACGGCTGACAATTAAAGGCCCGCTACTCAAACCCACAACAAGTACTGCAGCAGGGCATCCGGCATCAAGTTCCACTTCAGAGCCTGAGGGCAGTGCGTTTGGCTCAGAGCGATCACCAACACTATCGACAACAGCAAGAACCGGATCATCAGCCCCAGTAAAATCGGCACAGGATTGGTATTTACAGCAAGGGCTTGCTAGGTCCAGTGCTGATGCAAAGACAAAAGAGGCCAAACAAAGTGTAGCACCCCTGAACATTGAGCGGATGGTCCAGGCCTATCTGGATGACCCAACAGAGGTCTACATTGATCAAAACCCATTGCGGTATTGGTATGGGAAAAGGGGCCAATGGCCAGTGCTCAGCAGGCTGGCGATAAACTATCTGGCTTGCCCTGTCACAAGTGTCTCTTCTGAACGTGTTTTCAGTGCTGCTGGTGCCATTGTAACAGTGAAAAGGACCAGTCTCTCGCCCAAAATCGTGGAGAGATTAACCATGATCAAAATGAATCAGCACTTTAAACAACCGAATTACACAATACATGAATCAACGCAGGAAGATAAGGACAGCGACTTAGGTGACGGAAGTAGTGTGTTAGATGATTACCTACTTCTGGTTGAACCCCCAGAGTTTGAGGACGAGCTATACTTCCCTGACAACTAGGCTTGAACTTCTTACTTTCTTCCTTTCTTATTTACTTTTATTTGTGTGTGTCTGTCTTTCTGGTTCGAAACTTCGAATCACAACAAATCCATCACCACCGTCTTCTAGTCTTTTTATTGCCATATTGGAGTTGCAGCTGTCTGCATTTAACTGAAGTCCACTCCTCCGAGTCCTGCTCCTCCATCCTCCTGACTCGCCCTAAATCCATTTCCCTCAAGCCAGATGTTGATTGGATGTAGAATAATAGAAGAAAAAAGAAAATGTTGCCTCATTGAGTCCCTCCAAAAGAAGTGGAACATGATGACTACTATAGCTATCCTCCTTTCCGAGCAGAGAGAGACTGCCCCTTAACTTAAGATGAGAAGGAACAGGTAATGAATGATGGCATGCATTGGACACTGACTGAGTGATTTGTGTTGTTGTTGTTTGTTGTGCATGAAATGAATTCAGTGTGTACTATTATTTAATCTACACACTAAAAGTAACTCAAGTCAATGTTTCCCTTCTTGTTTTTTAATAACAAAATTGTACTTCTACTGCAGGCCGATCCATTGCATTTTGAATATGGAATGTGAACTCACTCTGTACACTTCACACTGAGTTGGACAACACCATGATGATGACCACAGTGACATAATATCTTCGCAGTCACTCAGTAGGATCGGAGATGATTGATGGAATAAGTCAGGGCGTTTCATGAGTGGCATAAAAGGTAAACAAGTCAACGACAACCACAGCAGACCTACATGTCTGTGTAGTGGTGGAGTCGAGTCGAGTGTAGTGGTATGACTGACAGCGGTGCATTGATTTAGTCACTTAATTTGTAAAATGCTATGTTGCTGTATATGTGCTTTGTCTGCCTCTGTCAAAAAATGTATGCTAAATGGAGGATGGGTCACGGGTGCCGTGGGCCTGCTCTGTCCTGTTGTTGTTGTTGTAGGTTAATGCTGGAAACAGAGTAGACATGATGTATCCATGCCGCCACTGAAAGTGTTCTTGTTGCACTCCACCGTAATTTATGTATTTTTTTTCTCCTTGATTTTTCAATATCCCTTTTGTTTTTCCATCTACAATTACAGGCCGGCCCTTACCCTGTGCTATACTGGGAAAAACAACTCACACTTACCTTACCAATCCACATCCGCCAGGCAGACAGTGGCGTCACCCAAGATTGATGGGCGGAGCGTCCATGGAAGGGAGGACCAAGAGGAATGCTGAGATGCAACTCCCCAATTTGACCAGGATAACAACATACAGTAACAGTATCAAAATTCATCATCTTTTAAATAATTTGATTCATTTTTTATCTTCAATCATTACGACTGTGTGTTGTTGTTATTATGTTTGCTCTCTGCTTATGATTCATCCCTACAGCTATTTTTTAATTTTCTTTGCTATCTTTAAAAGTAAGCACGGTACAACAGAACAGAAACTGTATGTAATTTGGGCCTCTGAGGGCAGACAGGTAAGGCACATTGCATAATATACTGCTGCCCTGTACTGTCTAATTGTCTAGTAGTAGTTAGTAAGTACTACTTATCATTAACCATCAAGTTATCAATATCATCATCATGCATGCATTTCATTTTTCTCCCTTAACAGATTTATGGATATGGTCGTCTGCAAAGATTGTGTTTTGCTGTTTGTCCATGCGTAGTGTTTTTCTTTGTCAAACCTTTCCCCAAACCCCCTTCCCAACCATTCATCAAACCCTAACCCTCTTCCCTCGGGCTGTGTGATTTATTGAGGTGTGAATAAATTAAATGTACACCAATAATTGATCACACGCTTGCTGCGGCGGATGTGACAAAAGCAACACTAATTCAATTTCAAGGCAGGGCGAGGATCTTCTTCTGCTTGCCCACCCATGATCAGTATATTTGCAAGGTAATTTTTTTTTCCAAAGGAACCTAATCCATCATCATTAATTGCCGGCATCGATTGGATTTGTCATCCTCCTACACAGCACTAAAGGCTACGCTTGTGTCGAGTGTAGGCCTAGTCGAGTGACTCGACACAACTACAGTTTGTAACTTGTTGTACTAGGCTATCCCCGCCACCATTATGTTTTATTTTATTTTGGCATATTATTGTTTGGCAGTAAGTTCTGTACTGTACTTCGTTCTACTACTCCTCCCACAGTCTCTCTCAGGCGACTGACTGTCTCATTTTCTTTTTTTGCAAATGCTACTGCCAGTGTCTACTACTACCACCACAACCATGGCATGTTGGGAAACCAAACCATCATCACCATGCAGCCATCGCTGTGCCTAAGTTAAACATCAAGCACAGGTAAGAGAAGAAGTTTGGGGGAGGCATAATTAATAATGGACATTTTTTCTTTCATTAATTCACACACCGCTTGAGTCCAGTTGCAGAATGCATAGACTAGGAGGAGAGACTGACAGTACTAGTAGGACAAGTCACTCAGTGAGGGGTACCGCATCTATCTGTTTGTGTCTTACAAAGTCAGCCGATTATTTAAATCAAACACTGGCTGTGGCCCTGCAGCAGCAAGGAAACAGTGTGACATAAAACAGTAACCACACCCACAAAACATTAACAACATCGTATGTAAAGTATAAATATAATTTAATCCCCTAACAAAAATAAACTATGTAAAAAATCCCACAACAACACCTGACCCACCCCTCTCCCTAACCCCAACCAATGTCCGAAACGAAAAAGTCCAACCAATTGTCCATGTCCATAATAAACCCCAATGCCCAATTCCCACCCACCAAAAGAAGCAATAAAAAGGGGCAATCCAACAGGGTCTCAACTCATCGGCGGGCTCGCTTCTCCAGGACATTAATTTGCTCCTCCAGGTGGGCCACACAGCGCTTCAATGCGCGACAATTGCATCCACAGGGGGGGCAGCAGTGCTAGATAAAGAAGTGCGGCAGCGGGCGGCTGCCAGACGGCGGCGCCGTAACACTGGGGGGGCCTGGCTGGGGCCCGGGCATTGGAGGAGGCTGCAGCTGCTGCCGCCTCCTCCTCCTCCTCCTCCACCAGAACCACCAGCCGCCAGTATTCAGTCTGTATGGCCTCCAGCTTCCGGCGCCGGGCCATGGCTGCCAACTCCTTCCTGTCTGGTTTCCCTTTGGAAGGAGTAGCTATATCAAGAAGAAAAAACAAGACTATTGTAACAATATACTCTTAGCAAAACAGTAAGACAAATTAATTCTACACATAGTGGCACAGTAGCACTAGCAAGCACAGTACATAACATTTGTGGTATGTATCTATCCTCCCACTTCCTCGGCCTCCAACATTTGTGGGAGTTTCAGGCATTCAACCACCCATGCATCTGATTCCTATCAGCCACCTATGCATGCATCCCACGTATCCTTCTCTTCTCTGCCAGTCATAAATATTACATCTTGCACGTCCTTCCTCCTTCCACCCTTCTTTCCCTTTTCGTTCAACCCATCCATCAAGGTCATCTGATCTGACTTTTAGTCTTCTCCATAAAACTTTCACAGCTGAGTTGAAGTCAGATAGAAGAGGCCATTGGTTACTCAACACTCCCGCTGCTAATTCTATTGCTAATGCTAAGTAAAGGGTGTCTTCTCCAACCGTTCACAACAACTTCTTACTTACTAAGTCTCAACAGTACAGTGTACAACACCCTTGCAGCAAGTGTAATGTCAATAAGTAAGGAATATAACTTACCACCACCCGCCACTGCTGCTGGCTCACCCCCTGCAGCTCCTGCAACTGCCGCATTTCTTCCTGCTCCCTCTGTGGCCGCGTCGCCATCGCCGCTGGCCCCGGCACTGGTGGTCGGTAGTACGCCTAGAAAAAACATTACACATTTTTTAGATGCCATATACACATCCCCTATTTATTCTTTTTCACTAGCAAGATTGAAAAAAAAGTTAATACATACATATACAACATACATCACTAGTACAAACGGGTACTAGAGTACAGTAGACACTAGTAGTGTTATATCATGGTCCCTAGGATCATTCTAGCCTTTGCTAAGTTAGCCTGAGCCATGCAACCATTTTAGCTTTGTGTCTTTTATTTTTGCGCACGTTACCTCGCAGCTTGTTGTGTAAGACGCCTTTGAGCCCACATGAGCTTGTAGTACTGCTACTGTCTGAGCGCTGCGTACAAGGTCGAAAAACAAGCCACTTTGTTATGGAGTTCTGGTGGTCAGTCCGTATTGCTTAGCCATAACATGCTACACTTTTTGGCACGACTGAGAAATGCTTGCAATATACTAACTCGCACCATTTTTCTCATAACAGATGGAAGATTCCCTTCTACGAACCAGAGCTTTGCAGAGCTTATGATGTAACCAGTACTTCTAGGTTCTTCTAAGGTGAGGGGTCCCCAGAATTGGCTCAGAGATCTTCATTTATAATTTTATATAAACTATATTCCTACCAAGGGGAGGGTGGTTCTTCCACCACTGTTCAGTTATCATCATGATTGATTTCCCCTTTTGTCTTCTATGGACTTGTAGTTGTAACAATGTTTATTGTTTTAATCGTATGCATTTTGCTGTTGGTGCTGGCTCGTATACTGCATTATAGAACAACGTACAGAGCTTGTTAGTTGAAAATAAACCTTTTGAACTTACATAGACTCTGTGGTATTTGGTGCGGACTTAAACGAGTGAGTGAGCGAAAGGGTGTGCATTGCTTCCACGATCCCGAGAGGTCGGGAGTGTAGTGTTATGTTCTGGGTTGTCTAATCATTGGGTATCTTCGGGGGGGTTCGGGGAGCTAATGAGACACTATAGCTAATCGGTCAGGGGATTGTGGGTGAGGTGTGAGGAAGGTCCAACCTCCTATCACCAACGTCCTATTTTCTTGTGCATAGTTCTGTATGTGCAGAATCCCTACAACAGTAGTAGTATGTCCTATGTATCCTTTCAAAAATAGTAAAATATCTGGTTGGGCATTTTGTTGGTGGGAATTGTCGAAAAGCCTCAAGATTAAGAAGACTAGAAGAGGACAACCCAAAGGACTGGACTCAGTGGCTAGAGCGATTGGTGAATCTGAGTTTTATTTAAAACCTTTTACATAAAGAGTGGCCACCTGGGCAAGCTTAGCTACAGACAGACTAATAGTAGTAGTACAGAGAGTCATAGCAGAGGCAGTTAGAGGCAGGGATAACAAGAATTTAAAAACAGATTGTCTAGATCGAAGAAGATTTTGTAAAAAATAGAATTAGGAAATCGAAATAATAGTTCGGAAAAAATAAGGTGCAGTAAAAGTTAGGGAAGTATAATTATTAATATTAACAACAGGAGGACTTACTGGGGCCAGCAGCAGAACCCTCGGTAGAAGAGCGTTCCTGGCCCTGGGAGGCTTCTTCTCCAGCTCCCGCCGACTCCGACCCCGTCTTCTTGCCCCTGGGTGCTGGTCATGAAAGATGTAAGAAAGAAAGAGACAAACATGGATGATTGGTGTGAAACAAATAAAATATTTTAAAAAACGCTCAAAAAAACATTTATGGAAACAACAATTGCAATAAAATTGACCTGTCTAATCTGGTCGACTAGTATTGCGGGATTCGCAGTCCGTTTTGTTATTATTTATGCACACTAATCCAGTGTTCCATTCTGATTCCAGAATACTAACTAACCCTAAGTACCACCTCACCAAGCCCACCTATTCCAGACGGGCCAATTGTTCTCTAAATCTACATTTCCATTTATTTTAGTCCTCAAAAATGCATAGATGGAGGACACATGCATACATTTTTGCATACACCAAATTGTTGGTTGGTTGCTGCTGATGTTCTGCTAGTGATAAGCCTATTACCACTTACTAAACAAACTACAAAAGGTTCTACTAAGGACTGGGGTAAGCAGCACTCAGCAACACGTGACATGACAGAGGATGCATCACGCAGACCACTAAAAAATTACCTACTAATAAGTAACTAAACCTATCAATCCACCACTATCTCTTCTTAGTGGCAGGAGGACAAAGGAAGGACTAGAGTCTCTCTAGCATTACCTAACTTAAGATCTCTAAAGTAAACTCTTACATAATCATGCCAAGCGATCGCAAAGTTGCAAACAAGTAAGATTAGTAGCGCGGAGCACCTGTGTCATAACAATCACAGAAGATTTTTAAACGTAATTTACCTGCAATGTAAGCAGCAGCATTCTTGCTGTTCGAGAAAAAATATATATTCGCAATATATAACACAGAGCAGAAGAACACAAAGTAGTAATATTAAATAGCTAATCACCAAGCCCCAGGACCTCCACTCCTAGCAGGTCCAGCAGGCCCTGCTCCCGGTCCAGGATATCGGACCACCGGTGCATCAGCTGGTTAGGGGTGCGCCAGACCCCAGAGCAGCAAAACACTGCCCGGCGCACCTTTCCCCACCGCTGGCGACACTCCCGGAGCCCGTACCCGGACCCAGGCCTGCCGCCTGCTGCCAGGGTTAAGGGGAGGTGGCGCTGGACAAAAAAAACAAGTGCGGCCACCTCCGCCTCACTAAATAAGGCCCGTGCATGCACCCCGTGTGGGAGCCACCTTCCGCAGGGAAGGCGGTAGCGGCTGCGAGCAGCCTTGCCCTTGGCCTTGCCCACACCCTTGGCCATGGTTCTGGGACTCGGGGGGGGCGGAAAAGAAAAGGGAGGAATTCGAAAAGTAAGTAAAAGAAATGAAAAAAGCAAGTTATAGAAAAAGAGTGAAAAAGTAGTAGAAAAAGTCACAAAAAGTAGAATAAAAGTCAAAATATAAAATCAGGAAAATAGAGAGATCGATAATAAATAAAAAAGATTAAAAAAAAGTGTACAGAAACAAAGGATTGCAAAGATAGAGGGAGGATAGAAAAGCAGGCCCAGAACCATAGCAATAGAGTGAAAAACAAGATGGCCGCGCCCATTGCGACCGCATGGGCAAGTTCGCGCGATATTTCGCCCCTGAGCACGCAAAAGGGTTGTATGTTGGAACAACGAGTTCCACAACCACGACTTCCCTAACAACGAGGTCGCAACCATGACCTCGTCTAAACCACGACTTTTTTTACCACGCATTCCTTTACCACGTTTTTTCGTGTTAATGAAATGCTTCTTAAAAAAAATGCTTTTCTACTGCTACTCTGATCCCCCAAACCCTCCTGCCCCTTAAAATTCATTTCGCCCACACCCTTTTAACAAACAATAAAAACGAATCCCAAACCCCTTCCCTCTCAAAACTAACTAAACCCCTTATTACTAATTCTCCCTCTTAATAATAATCACGATCACCCCCCTAAACTCATAGTCCTATCTAAACTCTTCCTTGATCACCCGGACCTCCTAAAACGTACTCCACCCCTTTTATTCTTATCCCCCCACACCAGATAATCAAACATTGCGCCATCAAAACTAATCCCAAACCCCCATCCCCTAAAAACGACCTCAACCCCCTAAAACTATTTCCCTCCACCCTATAAATAATCTTGATCTCCCCAACTCCTAAAACCATACTCAACCCCTCATTAACTACTTCCTCCCCCTTAAAATCTATTACGATCTTCCACACCTCCTAATTCGATCTCTACTCCCTAACCCGATCACCCATCCCCCCCAAAAACTTATCCTAAACCCCTCAAAACTAACCCCAAACCCCTCCATCCCCTAAAAATTAACCCCTCTTACCTGTTCCACTTCGACTTCACTGTGACGCTCCCTCGAACTCCGCCCTGCCCGAACACTAGACCGAATCAGCCTTAACCATGCACATGCGTGGTTAAGGCTGAGTCGTTGTTCGGGCAGGGCGGAGTTCCACTTTTGTGACTCCGGAACTCGTTGTTCCGGAGTCGTTGTTCAGGATGTTTCCCCGCAAAAAGCATCGCAAACACGTAATACGCGTTCCCGAACAGAAAATACTCATCGCGAACGGGCGGGAGCACGCAATACGCGACCCGGAACAGGAAATAAGCATTGTGAACGGGCGGGACAAGTGAAAAACAAGATGGCCGCGCCCATTAGCGACCGCATGGGCGAGTTAGCGAGATATTTCCCTGCGAGCACGCAAAAACACATCGCGAACGGGCGGGACAAGCAATTCCGCGTGTTCGCGGAATTTCCGCATGCTCGCGTAGATTTTTTACTGTTTCGCGGAACTTTGCGTATCGCGGCTACGCAAATTCCGCCCACCCTTAATAGACACGCATGCATACCTTCACAAACTTGGTCAGACTTACAACAGTGATATGCTTAGGATTGCTGTTTTATATTTGGTAGGCCTAACATTCTGAGCAGTAGATTAATAGTGAACCTTCAAGAGAAAAGTGAGGTTTAAGACATCTTCGGAGAAGGATTAGTGATTAGGGTACTTTGTATGAGTCTGTTGTAAGGAACAGTCAAAGTAGGCCTCTTTCTGCACCTCTGTTGGTTCTTTCTGCACATCTCTTGGTTCTTTCTGCACCTTTCTTCCTCTTTCTGGACTTCTGTTGCCTCTTTCTGCACTTCTCTTGCTTCTTTCTGCGCCTTTCTTCATCTTTCTGCACATGTCCTACCTATGTAGGCATATTTAGAAATTAGCATTTAAAAAATCCTTACAAATTCACTGAAAAAAACAGAGGTTTCATGGACGTTATAGTTAGGAATTAGCAGTTAAAAAACCTTTGAAACTCACTGAAAAAAACAGAGGTTTCAGGGACGTTATAGTTAGAAATTAGCATTTAAAAAACCTCAGAAATTCACTGAAAAAAAAAACAGGTTTCAGGGACGTTATAGTTAGTTGGACATTTCACTCGTACAAAACCAGAGAAATTCGGCCGTTATAGTTAGTTGGGCTAACTATAACTCGCGCCCCCGCAATGCACTGCTGATGAAGTCACATATTACATCACTCATGACATGGTCAGTGACATCACTGATGACATCACTGATGACATCTCAAATGACATCACTGATGACATCATCCAGTGACTGTGTGTTTCTGTAAAGTTTAAATATGTTTTATATATATATATATATATATATATATGCCAAGGTGTATTGAAGAATGAGTGGGTGTATGAGTGTCTGAATGGATGATTTAGTAGGTGCGTGACTGACTGTATAAGTGAGTAATTAAACGTGTCTTACTGAATGCATGTTTTCAGCCCCTCAGAGAAGGAATATGATGTATGGAACAAGCCTCATTCTCCGACATTGCTACACCCTTCAAAGATCGTTGCCCCTTTAATGGAGAAAACTACAGGGATTCCCTGAACTGCAGCGATGATGTAATGGGAGTCCAACAACCAATCAAAGCACAGGAAGGCCCGTCAGGGGAGTGTCCAGGAAGTGAAGAGGAATACACCAAAGAGATGTGCTGGCTGCCATCGGTAGAAGGCCGGAGGGTGGAGGAGGCTTCCAAGCAACCAGCCAGAGAAAGAGAAACTCTGGAGAACATGAACCCCGAGCCACCTAGGCCAGCAGGAAGAGGCCAGGAGGCCAATGACCCCGAGAAGACTCACACCATGCTCTTGGAGAAGCGTGGCTTTCGCAGGCACGTGCCCTTATATGGGCTATAGCAGGGAGGAGGGAAGGAGAAGTAGAAGAGCCCTCACTGCGCCGGCACTATTGAAAATAAAAAAAAGCACACTGAAACACACCTTCCCATAGGTACTTTACCTGGGTACAGATTTAAACAACAAGCACTGGGTGACCGTTGAATCGTAGGTGGCGATCTTCCCCCACACCTTATCCCGAAATAGTGTCAAGTGTGAAGAAAAAACTTACCAGTGCCACTTTTGTTTATTTTTTCGAGGGAGAAGCGGTGTAGGCATTCCAGTTTGGCAAGACTCCTGCAAAACCTAGAAGAAGAAAGGAGAAAAGAAGAGGAACCCTATATCTACATAAAAGGAAAATAAAAGAAGGAAATACATCAATATTCCTGCCTTTGACTGTTGGGTCCCTTAAACCTCTCGCACTTGGTGGAGAATGCTGGCAGTTCTCCATTAGAATAACATTATGGAGAACCTTATACAGCAACTGATCAAAGGACAAGAGAAATTAGAATGGGCCCTGGAAAGACAAATGACCTCAGTCCAGGCTGGCAGGGGCATATTCAAAGAGTCTATTTCATTGCAAGTGGAATGTATCATAAAGTTGCCGAAGATCAGGTCCAACTAACTTCTAGACTCCACGAGGCAGTACTTCAGTATACCCTAATATTGCCCTATAAAAATATATACCAGGAGAGGATCCATATGCTTTTCTTCTAAATTTCGAGAGAGCTGCTAAAGCATGTGGCTGGCCGGTGGGAAAATGACCGTTCTTTTTAGCCCACCTTCTAACCGGAGAGGCTCAAACAGCTTATCAAGTAGCTAATGCCACCGGAAACACCCCATATGAGGAATCAAACACATCATATTGGATCACTTGGGTATGGATGCGGAAGCATATAGGGTTAGGTTCCATAAAGAGAAAGGGTCCCCGGGCGATAACCCTAAAACCCTTTTTTTTTAAATTGAAGACCACAGCCGATAAATGGCTAAGACCCGCAGAAAATAGCAAAGAGGAGACAATGAATCTCATTTACCTTGAGCAATATCTAGAGGCTCTCCCCCTTTTCAACACAGCAGTGGCTACGACAACATACTCATCTCACCATAGAACAAGCTGTCACCATGGCCACCACCTTTTCTGGGGCTCAACCTCACACCTTTCCTTGGGAAAACTGAGAAAACCCATCCCATCACCGCTGTACAAGGGAAGTCTGAAAAAAAGAATCCCAAGACTGAACCATTGAAAGTCAGGAGCTATAAGACCGAGAGTCCCGTATACAGAGGACCTCAATGTTTTTATTGTAGCGAATGGGGCCACATCGCTCGTTTGTGCCCCTGCAAGAAAACAACTGCAGAACCCATGGATGTGAGCTATCTCTCCAAGTCAATACTATATACCGAGCAACTAGGTACTTGCTTTTATGTAAGTGTGCAAGTGAATGATAAGTGGGTCACAGCATTGTTAGATTTGGGTTGTTGCCAGTCGGTTGTCCAGGGTAATTTGGTAACGAGTTTCCAGGTCCTACCCGGGAAAGTGGTACATATTTGTTGTGTCCATGGGGATGTCCAGAGCTACCCCTTAGCTGAGATTTCCATCAACAATCCGAGTGGGGCTACATCCCTAGTTAGAGTCGGCATGTTGAGGAACCTCCCGGAAGATCCCATATTGGGGACTGTTAACGCAGATTTCTTAGGGTTATTCTTGAACAACATAAAAAATCAAGAGATCAAACATAGAGAAAGAACCAGGAAACCTGTAGGTCGACCCGCCCTCATATCCCAGGAGCCCTGGATTTTAGACAAGAGTTTTCATTACGCTCAACATAATGATCCCACCCTTCAGAATGCATGACAGGAAGCTAGAAGAAGTGAAAGTAATCCCCAGGATATTTATCCCTGTTTTGCACTAAGAATGGCCTACTCTACCGGATAGGGCAAAAAGATGATCCACCCCCTCTATTGGTACCTCTGATCTTCCGTGATCAGACCCTTTTCTTCGCTCATTCACACCTTATGGCAGGACACATTGGAGCTATAACAACAACCCAAAATATTTTGAGATATTTTTATTGGCATGGCATCTACGTCAATATTAAAATGTATTGTCAGGAGTGAGCTATCTGTCAACGGAAGAATTCGTTCAGACCCCCTCATATACCCCTGCAACCTCTTCCTATCATAGGGAAACCGTTCTAAGGCCTCGATATGGATCTTATTGGACCTTTACCCAAATCAAAGAAAGGCAATCAGTATGCTTTAGTTGTGGTTAATTATTCTACCCACTATCCAGAGGCTTTTCCTTTGAAGGCTCCCACTACTGCCAATATTGGTGACAAACTAATTGAATAGGATTTCTCCATGAGATTTTAACAGATCACGGTACCCCTTTTGTCTCAAGCCCTATAAATCAGGTCTGTAAAACCCTAAACCTCTCATACAAAAACATTTGTCTGTCATCCTCGAACTGATGGCTTATGTGAGAAGTACCATGGGACTCTTAACTTAACCCTTAAAAAGATGCTTACTAGTGGAGGGAAAAACTGGGACCAACTCCTGCCCCTTGCCCTCTTCATCATTCGAAGCCAAGTTCAGGGTAGTCTTGGTTGTTCGTCCTTTAAATTGCTATACGGTCAATAACCCAGAACACTCTTAGAAATGACAAGGGAGGCCTGGGAGCAGGAAAAAACAGATGAGGCCCAACATCTCCTAGAGTATGCCCAATAGTTAAAACCTGCATAGGGAAGTTACAAAAAGTGGCTCATTCAAAGTTGGAGAAAAATCAGACTAGACAGAAGACCTTCTATAACAGAGGAAAAAAATGGAGACGCCTACAGATTAATGACTGGGTTTTTGTTTTCTTACCCACCTCACCGTCTAAAGTAAGGTCGGAATGGAAGGGACCCTACAAGGTAGTAGGTAAGGTCGGTAACACCACTTATAAGATACAGATGTCCCCCCCACCCCAAAAAATACGGAGTTATCACATTAACCTTCTGAAGAAGTGGTTGGGTCCCCTTCCTAAACCAAACCAGCTCGCACTCTCTGACCCAAACCAGGGTCCCTGTACCCAAGATCAGCTTCTAGTGAATGATTCGTTAAGCAATGAACAAAACTCTTCACTTCAAGCTGTTTTGCGGCCCTTTTCTTCTATTTTTTCTGACTTTCTGGGTAGAACACCCATAATAGGACACACTATAGTTACTACCCCAGGGAAGGTGATAAAATAATGGCCTTATAGGATACTCGCAGCTAGGAGACAAGCAATTGCCACTGAGGTAGACAACATGATAAAGATGGGAGTCATAAAACCCTCTTAAAGTGATTGGTCCTGACCTATTGTTATAGTCCCAAAACCGCTTAGATCAATCAGATTCTGTATCAACTCTGGGCTGTTAACTCTATTTCCAAATTTGACTCCTATCCTTTACCAAGGGTTGATGAGTTGATTGAGAAGCTAGGAAAGGCCCAGTTCATCTCAACCCTTGATCTCACCTAGGGTTATTGACAGGTTCCCCTACGAGAGATAGATCAAGAAAAAACTGCCTTTGTGACTCCAGATGGTTTGTATAAATTCACTGTACTCCCTTTTGGTCTCCATGGAGCCCCAGTCACTTTTCAAAGATTATTGAACAGGGTGCTCCAAAACCACCAAGCTTATTCGTCAGCTTACCTTGACAACATTGTGATATTCAGTCCTTACTGGGAAGAACACCTCACACACTGCCAACAAATCCTTCAAACCTTACAAAGGGCTTGGTTGAACGTAAATGCAAAAAAATTCAAAATGGATTTCAACAAGGTCAAGTATCTTGGGTATGTCTTGGGAAATAATAGTACCTCAAGAAGAAAAAAATAAAAGATGTTCTAGATACTCCAATGCTTACTTTCAAGAAGGAGGTAAGAGCCTTCTTGGGGTTATTGGGGTACTACAGATAATGTATACCCCATTATTCTGAGATAGCGGGGCCCCTCATGGATCACCTAAAAAAAGAGAGGTAAAACTCAAAGACTTTCTAAATCCACCTGAGAAAGCTAAAGAAGCATTTCATCAGCTTAAAGTAGCTATTACCTCCAGTCAATACTAGTCTCCCCAATTTCAAGAAACCGTTCATACTTCAGACTGGCGCCTCGGAAACCAGGTTGGGGGCTGTCTTGTACCAATTATCTCAAGATGGCGTTGAGCTCCCCATTCTGTTCATTGGTCGCAAACTGTTTCCCCGAGAGAAGAAGTATCCAGTGATTGAAAAAGAGTGCCTCGCTATCAAGTGCGTTGTAGAGAAACTACGCTTTTATCTACAAGGGACACCTTTCACGTTGTATACTGGTCATCATCCTTTGTTGTGGATGAGCCTCAACAAAGGTAATAACCCTCATATCCTTCGTTGATTTCTGTCACTACAGCCCTTTGTTTTTTTAGGTCAAACACCGAAAGGGTACTGAAAATGGGAATGCAGATTTTCTTTCTCGTATTACCCATTTCTCAGAGTGGTAGAATTCTAGGGGAGGGGTATGTCAGGAAGACCTGAACTCTAGTCCCAACAAGTCTGATTTTGATGAGAAATGCTCTTTACCTCATCAAGTCGTCCCTCTTCTCTGTTTTCAGCCCCTCGGAGAAGGAATACGATGTATGGAACGAGCCTCGTTCATCGACATTGCTACACCCTCCGGAGAACACGGCCCCTTTAATGAAACTACAGGGATTCCCTGAACTGCAGCGATGACGTCATGGGAGTCTGACAACAAATCAAAGCGGAGGAAGGCCCATCATGGGAGTGTCTAGGAAGAGAAGAGGAACGCGCCGAAGAAGAGAAGTGCTGGCCGCCATCAGGAGAACACCAAGAGGAGGAGGAAGTTTCCTAACAGCCAGCCCGAGACAGAGAAACGCCGGAGAACACGAACCGAGAGCCACCCACACCAAGCAGGAAGATGACAGTAGGCCAGTGAACCAGCAAAGACTCCCGCCATGCTCTTGGAGGAGCTTGCTTTCGCAGGTATGTGCCTGTATACGGGAGGAGGGAGTGAGTAGTAGAAGTGCTCTCACTGCGCCGGCACTATTAAAATTAAACAAAGCACACTGAAACACACGTTCCCATAGGTTTTCTACCTGGGAACAGATTTAAACAGCAAGCACTGGGTGACCATTGAATTGTAGGTAGTGATCTTCCCCCACACCTCATCCCAAAACAGTGTCATGTGTGAAGAAAACACTTACCTGTGCCACTTTTGTTTCTTTTTTTGAGGGAGAAGTGACGTTGGCACTCCAGTGTGGCAAGACTCCTGCAGAACCTAGATGAAGAAAGGAGAAAAGATTAGGAACCCTATAGCTATATAAAACAAAAATAAAAGAAGGAAATAAATCAATATTTCTGCCCTTGACTTTTCTGTCCCTTAAACTTCTCACACATGCTGAAGATGATTTCAAATGGCAAGTCAATGAAGTGTTCTACCTACACTCTCAAGACTACTGAACAAAGGATTTTACACAGTGACACAGTTAATAAGGGCCTGAACAGTAAGGAGGTCTGGCATTCCCTGAAGTGATCTTGGATGGTATACCTGCTTTATATGAACTGATATAGATGCTTTTCAACCTTGGAATTGGGCCAACTCTGGTCCCTTCTACTTATGCAATATCTCAGTCAATGCTCCTGTGTATTTCACATCTACTGCTCAATTGATATCATTAATATCATGTTTAATGTTAATTCTCTTACTAATCAAGCATCCTTTCTGTGTTTTCCTTGAACTTTTTCTAGCTGTTGCTCCTCAATTTTGTCTGCCTCTAAGGTTGACCAATATTATTGTTTAATTCTTACACACTGCTCAATATAACCACCATGAGGTGACCCTTTTACTTTATTCACCCTGTACATTTCACACCTATTGCTCAATTGACATTGTGTATATCATGCATAATGTTAATTCTCTCTCTATATAATCATCCTTTCTCTGTTTTCCTTCAAACATTTTTCTACATTTGTTCCTCAATTTCTTTCGCCTCACAGCTTGGACTGTATTATTGTTTACTGCTCCACTATGGATGCTGAGCAGTGACTCTTTCCCTTAGACACTGCCTGTCGGGCCTAGCCTTTTCTACTTTTCTGGCATTTCTGGCTCATAAGCTCACCAGTCTCTCAGTCTGTGCTGAGACACTCCCTGGTTGGTTCCCAGTTGGCAGCAGCAGGGGTCTCACTGGCTGCCCAGAGGCTCCTTTTGGTAGAGATACCCCATTTAACCTCTCTCCATCCTGTGGAGGCATGTTGCGCAATTACTGCTGTGACAAAGCTTGTTAATTGGCCTCGCCTTCCCAGACTCTTCCATGGACACAGGCAATGTTGGGTGCCTGCTCCTCCTGCTCCCTACTTGGTCTCACCCATCTCTAGATTTGCGATTTGGCCTCATTCTTATCCACAACACTAGATGCTTGGATTCTACCACTATCTTTTATTGTTTCACTGATCACTTTACAGAGGCAGTTGAGCGATTAGAGGTATTTCAAATTGCAGACCCTGCCCTATTGCAGTTGGGTTTCTGCTTTATATTTCCTTCTAATCATTTCTCTTGACCCTTCCAGTGACTCACACTACACCACCAATGACCCATGCATCCAAGGTCCTTGCTCCTTTATTCACACAATAACTCTTGCCAGGGTAAGTAACATGGAACTTCTGGAACGCCTATTTTCTGCACACAAGTGAGTGCCTAGCTATGCCCTAACTTTCTTTCCTTTCTTTATTCACTGATAGTGGGTCCATGTGAATACTGCATGGTGTGACTTGCACCTACACCAGATTTTTTACTATTGACACTTAAATAGGGGCTTAATTTCTACTTTTTCTTTCTTTTTTTGTATTGACAGATGTTTTACAACATTGCTCTCTGGCTTTTTCTAAACTTTCCCAGTCCTGATGATGATCCTGCATCTGTAAAGGATTGAAACATCATTGATCATACCTTACAACCCTATAAATGAATTAATATATTGTGTTTCTTAATGCTGTTGAAAAGAAAAATTATTCACTGGAATGAGTTTTATCACAGTGTCTACCACATGTGAGCATCAAGCACCTTTTATTTGCTTATGCCTGTTGAGAATATGATTGACTTATGACTATGAATAAAATATTTCTCAAATTTTACTTTTTATATTTTTACATTAAGTGTATAGTAAGCATTATTTGTATTTATATTCATAGTGATCCTTGCTTCCTTTAGCAATTACTTACCTAAGGTTCCCTCAGACCCTTGTCCCTATCACACCAAAGGTACACACAATCAATGTACTCACAATTTAGTTTTTCCCCAAAGATGATCACATGGGGCAAAACTGCATCCCATTACCCGTTAGAGTTGGGGTACAGCATCTCGCTTAATGGTTTCTCCTTCTCCTGCAGGGTAGAAGTGATACTTTACCAGCATCTTTCTTGTGTAGCTCCATTGGAACATCTGGGGTATGCTTTCACGGGCCACAGCTGTTATCTCCCAATACTCACTGACTAAGCTCCTGCTGCTCTGTGAATGGTCCCCAGCAGCAGGACACCATTGGGCTCACTCCTCCACTTCTCTGCTAAACCACAGTCTAATCAAGTCTCATTTTAGTATCAGGGTAAAAACACTTCCTCAGCTGGAGCTCCAGCCATAGGTAGACAGGCTGCCTACTTCACAGTGATTGTTGTCTGTGGTTAGAGTTTGTGTTCTACACACCAAATATGCAGAATTGCTTCCAAACATCATGGTGCCTTTCGAAAGATAACTCAAGTATTTATTGTGCAGGATATTGTTAGGTGAAAGACAAAGCCAACATGAGCTCCAGGTTGAATATCTTTTCACCCAGGCATTCAACAATACCCTCCCAAATCCAACACTCTAACCTTATATTCCATAGTGACACCCCCCCTAAATCAATTAAGTGCTCCTCCTTTTACACATTGTCTTGCAACCTATGCTACATATATTTATTAGGTGGACAAAACCTCTTACGGACATTAGGTATCACTCAAACATTTCTAGAAAGATTATGTGATCAGTTATTCAATTCAAACCCACCATACGCATACACAGGTCTGTATACTGACCCAACAATCTCCTTGTCCATTGATTGAAACTGGGTATATATGATTAGCCATCTGAGAAAAACTACATCTGTTGGACTAGATACCTGCTACACTCAATTGGGTTATAATCATCATATAAGAATTAAGGATGACCTCAGTTAAGGAATCTCTAATTCCTAACATTAACTTCTTCCTGTTCCACATCCATCTCATTCACTATTTGACAGAAATGAAAATAGGGACCATTACCTTGAAACCCCATGGCCAATCAAGGTGGCAAACACTTAAGGCATCACATCCTTTTGGACCTACTTCCCTCAAAACTTTCTGTTATAATACAAACCCAACAATAGTGTTCAGTCCCACAAAGCCATCATGACCCACCTACCTCCTTCAACCAAGATATCACCTTATTCTCACACTTTTTCTTGGTTTCTCTTTGTCTATGATCAAATATTAGTAAAGCCATCAAGAATAAATTATGGGATTTGGTGATCATTCATTTATTCGTCCTTCCCTGTCAGTTGCCATACTTTGTTTCTCCAGTCTTTTTGCCCCACCTTCTTTTTCAGGGCAGTTTTTTTGCGACAAGAACTGAGGCACTCCCATACACCCAAAGACAAGACAGGTAAGGCATCTACTGAATCCCAAATTAAGGAACAAAACTTGTATACATCGTAGTGCTTTGGTCAAGCTATTAAGAGCATTTACAATTGGGACAATAGCATTTGTAATGAGATCAAAGATAGTTCTTTTTGTATAAGAAACAGTCTCATTTCAGTCTCCTAAAGTATAGTTGGCCAAATACACCACATCGTCCAGTTGAGCTGAGGCTCCTAGACACGTCAACAACATTAATTTTCAACAAAGCCTTTACCATTTTCACAATGTTATGGTGGTTCTTGGGTCTGCTGTTTTTCAATGCATAGGAGCCCTCATAGTCATAATTCTCTTCTTCCTGATAAGGACTTAAGGCAGCTTGGGTAGACATAGCAAAATATGCTGGAAGATTGAAGAGCGACAACTCCAAGGTCGGATTTCCTATTGTTGCAATGTTTCCATGGTCTACAATAGGAGCCATGCTATAATTTAAGCTCTTGGGCTACTCCATCAAAAGGAAAAATCCATATTGTTTCCTTCCCATATCTGCCATATTCTATTTTTTCTCAAACATCTGTTTATTATGTTTTATCCAACTTACAGTACATAGCCACAGGAATTGTCACCGCTCGCAGGGGGTGGCGCGAAATTTACCAAGTCTAGGTAAGATGCTAACGATATATCGCGGTCAATGAAAGCCTGGTCTCGTTCCTAACAGGTTATATAAAGGAAGGATACAGTGTGCTTATTCTCAGAGACCAGGACAAAGCATAAAACTCTAAACTCATTTTGATATAAAACCGGCATGCTTCCCATCTTTCTTTTGTGACGGTTAGCATCCCCTCACCCCCTGGCAAAAAGGTCTGTGCTTAACTAGGAAACAGTGCATAGAAGCAACCCCCAACCGGGGGGTCACAAACCGAAAAAACAAAAAGCAATTCCCTCCCCACCTCCCCCCTCCCCTAACATGGTGGCGGCATTAGCTGTACCTTGTACAATACTGGCAGCAGTGACAGCAGCTCAAAATTGAAAGAGATGCAAAGCTCTGATGGACGAGGGGCAAACCGCGGAAGGTAAACCTCTGGAGAGGTAGGAAACCAACGGGCCCCAATGGAATTCAAAATTCTTAAAATCCTCCTTAAAGATCTCCGACATGCGTTCTAAACTTAAAAGACTCCAAAGCCTAGAGTGCCAGAGTGAGATTGCCGGAGCCGCCTTACGCTTCCAGGCAGCCGCTAGAGTGATCTTCGCTGCTCCTATGCAGAGCCACATGATTTTCTTGTCAGCTCGTGTTTGGTGCTCTAGGGAGAGATCGCGCAGCCCCAGAAGGACTTCCGCCATGGTAGTCGGGACAGGGTACCCAAGTATGTCCTTTATATGCGCTAGGATCTCTTCCCAGTAGGGGCGAATAGTCGGGCAGTCCCACCAGATATGCTGGAAATCCCCTAGTAACCCACATCCCCTCCAGCATCTGTCAGAAGTCTTCGGGAAAATGTGTTTAAGCCGGGAGGGGTGGAGGTACCAGTCCATCATTGTTTTAAGATGGGCTTCCCTAAGTGCAGAGGAATGATTGAATCTGGCTATATCGGTCCATAGGTGGCCCCACTCCTCTTCAGTGATATCACGTTGTATCATACCCTCCCACATAGACATGTAGCGCGGACGCGGGAGATGGTGGTGGTGAGAAGTAATTTATATAAAAAGGAGATCGTCCCCCTCATGACCGGGGCTTTAGTGAGAAAGGACTCAAACTTCGTAAGGGGGCGGGTGGCAGCGTCGCGCACCTGCGGTGACAAGGCCCAATGCATTAACTGAGTATAATGATACCGCTCTAAGGTCCCTACGCCGTAGTCGCGCTGGCAGTTGTCGAAGGAGAGGGGATCGAAGTTGTGAAAAAGATGGGTCAGTGCAAGGCAACCACCCTCCCGCCAAGCATCAAAGGGACCCTCCTGCAGTCCCGGCGGGAACGCTGGATTAAAATGGAGTGGTGTAAAGGGAGAGGGAAAGGAGGTCCATCGCTCATCCCCCGACACTGTATCCCAGACTCTAAGGGTGGAGCGGGTGGGAGTGGCAAGATAAGCATTCCTGGGTCTGTCTTGTTTGGGGTGCCATATCAGGTCCCAAATAGTCCTCCCCGTTACACTACGATCCATGTGGAGCCAGTGTTTGTCGGATTCCCCTTTAGACCATTCAACTAGGACTCTTAGTTGTGCGGCTTTGTAGTACAATTGAACGTCTGGGAGTCCCACTCCCCCCCTCGCCCTGGGACGGCGAAGAATAGAAAAAGAGAAGCGCGCACGACCACCTTGCCAAATAAAGTGCAGAATCATTGTTTTAATGCGGCGGAAGAAGTCTCCAGGCATCTCAATTGGTAAGGCTTGAAACAGGTAGAGGAGCTTCGAGAGCAGGGTCATCTTCACCGCATGAATACGACCGAGCCAGGACAAGAAGAGAGGCTTCCACTTGGTTAAGTCTGATTGGATACGTGTGAGAGCAGGCGGGAAGTTGGCTGCGTATAAGCCGGCGATTGAGGGGGTAAGGTGCACCCCCAAGTATTGTATAGAGGTGTGAGACCACGAAAGCGAGGTAACGGATTGGAGTCTACCGACCTCCGTTGGTGGTAAAGTAAGGTTGAGAATGTATGATTTATTGTAGTTGATTTTAAAACCGGCCACCCTCTCAAATCGTTCGAGTTCCGCTTGTAAAGGCGGAAGAGATGCTGACGGGTCGGAGAGGGACAGGAGAACATCGTCTGCGAAAGGGAAATTTTGTGATTATCGCCTGTAAAAGGAATCCCCTGAATCGCTGGATTATTTCTAATTGCCATTGCCAATGGTTCAATGCTGAGGGCAAAGAGGAGGGGAGACAGCGGGCAGCCCTGTCTAGTTCCTCGAGAGTGGATAAAGGAGGAGGATTGTAGCCCGTTGACCATTACCTTAGAACGGGGTTGCTGGTAGTTGGCTTGTATCATGGTTAAAAACTTGGAAGAAAAGCCAAATGCCATGAGGGTCTGGAAAAGGAATGCCCAATCCACCCTATCGAACGCTTTCTCAGCGTCGAGACCCACCAGAACGGCAGGGAGTTGTCGCCTTTCGGCCTTTTCGATAAGGTGGATAATTCTCCGGGTATTATCGTGGGTCTGCCGACCCTTAATAAACCCCGATTGGTCAGGGTGTATGAGATCAGGAAGTAAGTCGTTCATTCTCTTGGCGATGATAGAAGAGTAGAGTTTAGCGTCTAAGTTTAAGAGCGCGATGGGTCGGTATGAGGCACAATGGTGGGGGTCCTTCCCAGGCTTAGGTATCACAGAAATCGTAGCCTCTGTCATAGAGACAGCAGGCTCCCCCTCTGTCGCCATCTTATTAAACAGAAGCGTAAGGTAAGGGCTGATATCGGGAGCAAAACTTTTGTAAAAGAGGGCAGTGTATCCATCGGGGCCCGGGGCTTTATGGGGTTTGAGGGCGTTGATGGCTAGGGTGACTTCCTCGTGGGTGATCGGAGCGGTGAGTGTTGCATTCCACTCGTCAGACACCTGGGGGAAAGTCAGAGTCCGAAGGAATTCCTGCTGGGCTTCCGTATCTAACAATTCCCTCGAGTATAGATTCCTGTAAAAATCACCGAATATTCCAGCTTTATCCGAAACGTTGTGCATGGCCTCGCCCATGGGTCCCCGAATTCCTCCGATGTATTCCCTCTCTCTTTTATCGCGTAGCTGTCTCGCGAGATGTTTCCCAATCTTGTTACCCTGAGAGTAGGAAAGCTGACGCAGTTTAAGGAGTGTATACTCCGCTCTATTGTCATAGATGGCTCGCAGCTTACCGCGGAGGGCTGTAAGGTTACGGAGAGTTTGACGAGAGGGATTAAGTTTGTGATCACGTTCGACAACTGCCAGTTCTTGCTCTAAGCGCTCCCTATCCCTAGCGTGCTGGGCATTAAGTGCAGAGTTAAGGGCGATGCATTGCCCCCGAAAGACCGCTTTAAATGCAACCCAAGTGTTGAGTTCAGACGTGTCCCCAGGAAGATTAATGTCAAAAAACTCCGCAATGCCCCTTCTAAGCTGAGTGCAGGATTCCTTATCGCGGGTCAGCGCCGCAGGGAAGTACCATCTATAGGTCGCCGGAACATTGGCCTCCCAGGAAAGGTTAATGGCGAGGAGGCTATGATCTGAAACTGAGAGCGGAAAGATTTTGGACTCCCGGAGGGAGCCTAACAACGACTGGCTAATAAAGACATAGTCTAACCGGGAATATGAATGGTGGACGTGGGAGTAAAAAGTGTAAACCCGGGTATGTGGATAGAGGGTACGCCAAGCATCCAGGAGGCCCATATCGGAAATGCGCTGCTGGGTATCAGAGGAAAACGAGCCTATAGCTGAGCGGGATGGGTGTGAGCTGTCAAGGTCCCCTTGCCACGTCAGGTTAAAATCTCCCATAAGGAGCAATGGCCCCTCTACAAAATCTAGTAACCTACCCAGAAGAGTGTGTATAAAGGAAGTCTGACCAGAATTAGGGGCGTATACCACTACGAAGGTGCAAGTTTTCCCTCGCAGGCGACCCTTAACCATTAACCACCTGCCATCCTTATCACCAAGGACCTCTATGGGCTGGAATTGGAGTGCTGCTCGGAACATCAACGCCACCCCTCTATGCTTCGTGAGTGCTGTAGACCTATAAATTAAGGGGTACTGCTTATGTTTAAGGCGAGTGTCCTCAGCCCTAGTTAGATGAGTCTCCTGCAAGGCTATAACATCCAAATGGTGGTCAATGATATATTTCCACACCTTTTGGCGTATTTGAGGGGAATTAAGGCCTTTGACGTTCCAGGTCGCTATAGTGATCGTCATGGCAATAGGAGTAGGAACCTCATCCCTCCGGTAGTGTCTCCTCGTCTCCCCGTACCTCCTGTTTCATCCCACGTGTTACATTTCAAATGCCGCTGCCTCGCAAGACTAGTACAAGTCGAGTTGGTCATATTGCCGTCAGGGCTATATAATAGAAAGCCGCCACCATGTCCCACCCATCTCCCCCAATACCCACAACAAAAAAGGAACACCCAAACATAAAAAACATATTCAAAAACCATTACGTAGGTCCCCGCAGGAGGGGTTAGTGCCCCCTCCGGGGCTAGGGGGGACTACGGGTCCGAGGACCCCGTCCACGCCTGCTCCGGCAACATGCACTAAATGGAATATCAAATAGGCTATCACCAGAATGTGACTGAAGGTTATCAAGCGGTACAGTCCCGCAGCCAGCATGTGGATAGTTCATGGGACTCTAGCTGTAGATGTAAGCCCCAACGTGTCGAGCACTCATCTTGAAGAACCCCTTGTAATACTTTGTGTAACAGCCAAGTCCAGTCTACAACAAAAAGGTCAAAGGGAATGCTGCTCGTACATTTGGGAAGGGGAGAGTGCATATCTCCGCCGCGTAGCAACCGGAAATCCAAAGTACCAGTGTCAATGTGTCCCCAGGGCTAGAGACGGGGTGAAGGATCGGGGCTCCCCCTCTGTCGTATGCGTGCTCCCCAGGCTCCGTCGCCAGGAAAGGGTGATTCATGGTCCCCCTCCCTCTCTGCTGCAACAGGGAGCAACACCGTCAGGGCGTCTCTGGAGAATTCCTCAAGAGCTCATCCGCATTTCATCGACGGCCCCCTCGGGAGACCACCGCCCACGCCGAAGGCTTCAAAGATCCGCGGGGGGATCCCCCGGTCGCAACCCGTGAAGGCCCGGGCTCCTCGACCGGTAGGCCCAGCAGATCCAGACCCTCCCTTAGGTCCGTGATGAGGCGACGTTTGTTTTTGTACTCGAAGCTAAGACCGAAGGGGTCGGTCCACCTGTATCTTATGTGTTCGTCTTGGAGCTTGGTTGTGAGGGGCCGAAACGTTTGTCGTCGCATCAGAGTGGAGGGCGCCAGATCCTGGTACACATCGCATGAGAAGCCCTGGAAAGAGATGGCTCCTTTTGTTCTGGCCGCTTTAAGGACTGCCTCCTTGACCGTGAAGGAGTGAAACTTCACCAAGACAACTCGTGGTCTCCTCCTCTCGCCCGCCTGCAAGACCCCCACCCGGTGGACCCTGTCCAATTTGATTTTGGGGGTCTGGGGAGCTAGGATCTCCGCAAACAGTCCTTCCACAAAAGCCACAAGGTCCGGGCTCTCCGCATTCTCCTCAAGATTCCGAATCCGAATGTTCTCCCTCCGGGTTCTGTTTTCAAGATCCTCTGTCTTGAGCTGCGCCTGGTGTAGTTGGTCCCGCAGAGATTGCACATCCCCTCTCACCTCAGCAGAGCGCTGTTCTTGCTCTTGGTGTTGCGTCTCTAAGTCCAAGACTCTGGTACCGATCGAGTCCATGTCTTGCTGGAGAGAGGTTAGGTGCCCCGTTAAATCTGACCGCAGTTGGTCGATAGATGATTGGATGTCTTGTCCCAGTTCTTTGCGCAGTTCGCCTTTGAAATCCTGCAGCAAGGTAAGTAGATCTGACTTCGTTAGGGCCATGGCTGTGACTGCTGTATCGCTTTTCTGCGCCGGGGCTTTGTCAGAGGGCACAAAAAAGTCTGGGACTGTACTCGACGGTCTACTCGGCACCTTCTTTGGTGGCATAGAGAGCCCCCAGCACGAAACCGGGACCCAGGTGGTTTGGCAAGGCCGGGTAAAGATCGTGCTTAGCAGGCCCGGGAATGACAGAATGGCCGAGGGCCGGCAAAGACCACAGCCGATTCAGCGGAGGTAGGGGATGGCCCGGGCACCCAACAGTCTCAGTGATGGTAAGGGGTGGCCCGGGCTAGGTATAGGCTTCCTCTGTTTACGGTGCCGGCTTCATCACGTGGGACCACGGCCACCCGAGGTTAGTAGGTTGTGGTAGGTGGGGGTTAGACCCAGTGTACAGTCCAGGGCTGGCGTCGGCACGAGGTTGGAGGTGGCGGGAGCTGGTGTAGTCCCGAGAGGTCCAAAGGCCGTGACCAGAGGGTCTGCAGGCTGTATCTTAAGGTCAACGCTGGCGGGTGGTGTATCCCATGGCAGGGTGCCGTCCGGGATCCACTGATCAACACAGGGCAAACAGGGTCCCCTGTCTATGGAGGCAGTGCGTGCCTCAGAGGCTGGATGGCGGTAGAGTCAGGGGTCCTCCAGCAGCACACCCCCTCTCTCGCAACCGGTAGCTGCCAATCTTCAATAACCCCCCCTCCCGGAGATGCAGGCCTACCTCGGCCGCCCCATCAGGGTCAGGCGGGCGCAAAGGAGTCCGCTGCAGTGAGCTCGTCCGCAGCACCGGCAATGGTAGGGGCCTCTTCAGTGGCGGCCACAGGGCCCAGACGTCAGCAGGGAGCAGTATCCCCCCAGCCGCCCACGCGGGAGTAAAGGCGTTCTTCTACGCCATTGCAGGGTCAGGCAAACATCGCAAGATCCTCTTTGCGGGGGCCCTGCTCCGCGCGGCGTTGCTGGGGGAGCTGGGTCGCGCTAACGTAGGCTGCTCGACTATCCGCGGCAGCTCCTCGCCCGTACCTCTACTGCTGTGGGCCCGGTCCAGTCACCACCTCCGGGAAAGCTCCGTCCGCCATCTTGTGGAGCCCAGCAATACCTCGCGGCACCCGCAAGTCTCCGTCGATTCCGCGGCCCCAGGATGGATCAGGGCTGCTCCGCCGACTCCTCCGGCTCTCCGCTGCAGGTGAGGGTCATCCAGACCGGCACAGGAGTCCTCCAGTCGCTAGGTGCAGGGCCAGAGCAGAGCGCGGACCGGGAGCCGAGACGGTCTACGTCCGGTCGGCCATCTTGCCCGGCCACGCCCCCCCATATTCTATTTTTGAGAAGTAATACTCGATTTGTCACTGACCAACAATTTTATACAAAGAAGTACTAGAGTACAGCAAAATGCATCTTTTTGCATGATCAATCCCATTTTTTGGATTGATGCTGCTGTGTTTTTACTCTGTACAGTGAGACCCTGCTAACCAGGCCCCAGTGCATATGCTTTGATCATTAAAACAAGTCGATATTTGATATTCTTCTAACTGGCGTATTTAACTTACCTATAAGTCCCTAGTATATGGTACGAAGTGTAGCCAGGGTCTGCAAGGTAAATGTTACTTGTAAAATACAGCACATATTGTGCACCACTAAAGCGACTATGCAAAACAGGAGTGCAGGCCTTCCACCAGTAGCCCGGCTATGCAGGTTTAAATTGCAAATTCGACCTGTCAACCTAGCCACTTTTGATAGGCATAAACCATACTTTTAAATATTATTATATCATCCCTAATTTAGGCTTTAGTGCCCATAAGGCAGGGTGCATGGTATTTAAGAGTAGGACATATAAAGGTTTAATGTAAAACATGATCTTACAGTAAAAAAGCCTAAATAGCTATTTTCACTGTATCAGGGTCAGCTGTTCCATATAAAAGTAGTGGGAGGTAATATTAAAATTAAATTATGTTATCTTTGTCTAGGAACCCAATAAAATGTTTCTTCTTGGACTTTTTCAACTACGTCCAGTCCATTGGCAAAGTCAGATTTGTGCTAAATATTTTACAAAAGATACTTTTAAAAAAAGTAACCTTTTACCTGCCTATAACCTCTTACAGCCCATTTACATGAGCTTCCAGCTGTCACCCAGGAGGTGAATAGCTTTCTCATGAGGTATAAACTTGCTCCCAGAGCTGAGATAAAGGGCCTGTGTGTTGGGAGTTGCCCTGTTCTTCTGACAGGATGGCCATCTGGGCAGTGCCTAGGAACCTAATTATCTTCAAAAGGTCCTGCCCTGTCACAGGCAAATGTAGATCACACCTGGGCCTGTCCCCTTTATTGTCATCCTCACCAGCCTGGCTTCAATCCCAGTGGAAGATGAGTTGCACCAGAACCGGTTTTGAGTGATCATAGAGGAGGGGTTACTCATTTCCCTGGCCACACTTCTAGAGTGGGCAGTGTAGCTCTACACAAGGGAGGAAAGAGGCTACCACACTGGATTTAAGTAGAAGGTAGCACTGTGGGATTGTTTGCAGTAGGGCACACAGGACCTGCTGCAAAAGTGGATAAGGTTACCCCTGGTTTTTTCCCTATTGGTCAGGGAGGGAGCAGGAGTCATCCCAAACCACAGGCTAGTGCCAAACATAAATATAGCATACCTAGGCATGTTCTTCAGAACACTACTGGACCTGTGGAAGACAGAAGAAGGACTGCACCTGCTGTTGTGACCTGTGAGGAGAACCCTAAGGGCTGGGCATGCTCCCACTTGTACCCAAGACAAAGAATTACACTCCAAGGGTCTTTTGGTTGACCTCCTATTAAGCTACAGGGGCAGAAAAGCTGCAAAAGCCCATTATCTTGGAAGAGGCCAGCTGACCAGTTTGAACTGCACTTACCCTGGACCCTCCTGATGGCTTCTGTTGGAGTGAGTGCTGACCCCCAACTATTGTTCCCGCAGTCCTAGAACCCTTGGCTGGTGTCAGAATGTAATCCTCCTGCTAACTCTAAAAGTTGGGACTTATAAACGTTTTGCTAAAATTGTGCCTGGAGAATCATCACTGGAGTGGGACCAACCTGCCAGCTGATCCGCTGACAGTGCATCGCCAGTGAACCTGACTTTGCTCTAGCTCCGGTTCAATGACACAGTATCGATGCACACAATAACGATATACAAAAATATAGGAAGTTAAACATTGTTAACAAACATATCGCCTCCCTCAACTAATAAAACCACAAATATCAAGAACACAAATATAGCTGTTAAAAATGTAATTTTTTACTTATATCGAAATAAAAATATCAGAACCAAAAATATTGTACCTTTAAATAAACATATAATTATTCAAAAATATCTCCTCACACAATATTACCATAATATTGGCAAAGTAATTACATTATCATTAATAAATATAAAAATAACTACCTGTTATGTTAAACAAAATGTTAAAATACAAATTAAACAACATTTACACATTTTTAGAAAAATATATATTGCATCACCAAAATAATTATAAATAACTCAGAACACAAATATAACTTAATACATAACATTAGTTAAGAAATATTTACATAAACTACAATTATTTATACAACAATCAAAAAATGAATAAATATAAATAAATTAAATACATTTCAAAAGTATTGAACTACATATTAAACATCAATTAGAATTTCCCATAGAAGTGCATGACTGATACAAATAATTCAAACCAAAACAAAAATAACCAATACAAAAAACTATAAGCAAACTTAATCAATAAAATCACACAAACAATTAGATCAACAATATAAAAGGTACACAAATTTTATCAACTAAAAACAGAAATATATATCTGGACATCAATCTTGCAAAGTAAGTAAAACATATATTTAAACTAATATTTACTTTACATTAAAATTAAAATTGTAAAATACTAAATAATTAACAGTACACTATACCACTTCTATCTGCATAATGTTAACTTTGAGGTCCCACTTCTTAGAAATGTTTTTAACTCTTCCTGTGTGGTGGGGTTTCCTGAATTCTAGAAGTCTGCAATCATCGACTCAGTATTTAAGAAGGGGAATAGGCAGGATCCAGCCTGTTAAGTTCAATTTCCCTGCTAGATTCCTCTGCCAAGATAGTGGGGCGTATCATCCACTCCAATGTAAACCAATTTGGGTAAGGTGGTGGACACTAAAGGAGCAGCATTTACTCTGTCAACTCCACTCTAAACCATTTTAGAGAAGGCGTTGGACACTAAAGGGGTGACATTTACTATTCCCACTCCAATCTAAACCAATTTGGGGAAGATGTTGGACACTAAAGGGGCAACAGACACTATAAATAACTCCAAACTATACAATTTTGGGGAAGGCGTTGAACACTAGAGAGGCTACTTTTACTATTTCAACTTCAATCTAAATCATTTTGGGGAATGTGTTTGACACTAAAGGGCCAACATTTACTATTTCAACTCCCCAAAAAAAACATTTTAGGGAAGGTGTTGGGCACTTAGGGGCCAATTACAATGTCGTTCGGAAAGGCTCTGAATGGGATTCGGTATCTCAGAATCCGATTCGGAACCTATGTTTCCGACCGAATTGTACACATTTCCAAACGACCGATTATGATGCCCGGAAACCGTTCGGGCTGTCCGATTCGGTTCCGAAAGGCATTTGGACAGCCCGAGTCTTTCGGAGCCGAATCGTACAGCTCTATGGACACGGTTTCCGAGCGAGCGATTACGATGACCGATTTGGACAGCTGTTCTGATTTGGTCTGCCCAACACAAAACTGCTGTCGGAATCTGTCTTTGGGGGCCCGTTGCAGGCCCCCCTTCACCCTGAAGCCTCCGGTTGTGGCCCGTGGGGGTACCCAAGGGACCCCTCTTTCCAACCATGCACAATGTGGCAGGCACCATGGGGTGCCTGCCACAGGATGCAAGGTTTTCCCCAACCACCCCTTTTTTCAGTGGGAGCCTGTATTCTCGTTTGGAACACAGGCTCCCATTGAAGTCAATGCGAGTCCCACCGAACGATGTTGGGAAGCATCGTAATCGTCGGTCGGACTCGCAGAACCCCATTCGGTTGAATACGATTCCGGAACCGATTCGGTCAGAAGAGTTTCCAAACTACATCATAATCGGCCCCTAAGGGGGTCATGTACTATTCTCACTCCAATCAAAACCATTTTGGGGAAGGTGTTGGACACTATAGGGGTGACACTTACTATTCCCACTACAATCTAAACCATTTTAAGAAAGGTCTTGTCACTAAAAAGTTTATGTACACAATCAATACTCCATACTCACACATAGTTTTATGTATAAAATAAAATAAAAAGCACTTAGAAGACACAATAACCCTAGCAAAAAAATATATGTTTAAAATTAAACACTAACATGTAAAATAATATGTCAGTTAAAATAATTTATATTAGTTACATTAAATAGATCTTAGTGCAATAGTGACAGGCATATACTACAGATCATAAATGATGTACACTACATATACAGTAATTTGCTTTGAAAAGGTACACAGATAATTATAATAAATAGATTAAAATATAGGGTAAAAAGGAGGATAGCTATAATTTACAGATTAAAAGTGACATCAATATATCTCATATGACATGCATCCACAAGCATTCAAGCATATTCCAACTACTGTATATTTCATATGTATCTTAGGTCTACTAAAATTAGTGCAATAAAACTATAACATCAACCCCCTCACCCACAGTTACCCCTAATCAAGAAAAGCCGTCATAAATAAAGTGTCCAAATATTCCTCATGGACAAGTATATCACAGTAGTACCCATTATCACCCAATTTATCAGTATTAAACTAGATCTCCCTTCCGTTACCCGCAAGGACTCAAAGAGCTATTCGATGAATCTGTGTCTGCATCTGGGGCCAACAAACTATCCACAAGGTGTTCCCACGCTTTAACCCTTACAATTTTCCCTCGCCCTCTTTTTATCTCATGAAACAGCACAGCATTCTTCAAACTTGCCCATTTAACCATTTCTTTACGCCATCTAGTAATTTGAGGAATTTGAGGATCATGCGCTGATTTCCAGTGCAAAGTCAATTCTCGTTTTGCCAAAATCAAACCTAAGTCAGTAATTTTAGTAGTAGTTTTCTTATTTTTAGGATGAGGGTATCCCACTAGGAGGCAGACCAAGGGTGTACAAGGGATATCCTGCAAGGTTATTTCATTAATATATTCTAATACTTCCTCCCAGAACCCCTCCAATGAAGGGCAGGACCATACCATGTGGAACTTTTTTGCTCCCAACTCCCCACATCTAGGGCATTTTTCAGTAGCAGTCGCATAGAACTTGTTAATCCTGCCAGGTGGAAGATAAGCTCTATGCAGGATATAGAAATTAATTAATTTTAACCTAACATTTCTAGAAACAGCTAGTATATGCGCTACAATCCTATCCCAGTCCAAATCATTAATGCGGAGCTCTAAGTCTCTCTCCCATTTTATTTTCATCTCAGCAAGAGGAGAAAAAATATTTGCACGAATCGCTCGATATAGATACGAGACCGCTCTTACACATCCTGTTGTTGTACGGAGCTGTTGACACACCTGATGTGTGGCAGGTTCAGCATCTCCATTTCTTCAATGATTCCTTATTGTTGCAACCAATGCCCTGTGTGCTAAAAATTGTCCTCTAGGTATATTAAATTCTTCAGCCAAGTGTTCAAACCTAAGCAATACTCCATTCCGATATAGGTCTCCAACACGGTTAACCCCAAAGGCAGTCCATCTTTCAATCCCTGCTAATGTTCCTACCTGGGCCACAAATGTCATCCATTTTAATGGCATATCAGGCGAACAGGGTACTTGGATTGGATTTGCTGCAGGCAACGTCGCCAGCACCACTGTATCACTAGCAGCTCTTGAGAAATTGCTGACAGTCTCCGCCGAGGAAGCAAGAAGACTTTCAATAAGTCCTGCAAATCAGGGAGTGAGCCAATAACATCCTCCCAGGGTTCATTTGACAGTAAACCTTCCTATTTAACCATTGCAGTTGAGCCACCATATAATAAGATTCAAGATCAGGAGCAGCCAACCCTCCCTCCGTTACAGGGCGCTGTAGTTTTGTTAGTGCTTCTCTACGCCTACCTGTTCCCCAAAACAATTTTAGAAGTAGTGATTCTAATTCCCTAAATAATTGGCGAGGCACCACCAATGGCAATGTGTTGAAGAAATAGAGCAATTTTGGTAGCGCCACCATCATAGCTACTGCTATTCTGCCAGCCACAGATAATGGTAAGCTTGTCCAAAAATGAATATTGGTTTTAAGTGTTCTAACACCTGCTCCAATATTCCCTTCTAATAAATCTTGCTGGCTATGATACACCTAAATATTTAATGCAGGTAGGGCTCAAATTGAGCCCATGTAAATTCAGGCACTGTGCGGCATCTCGGCAAAGTGGAAATCAGTTAGATTTTTGCCAATTAATATGTAGCCCAGGTACTATACCAAAGCGGTTTAATAAGTCTATACAACCAGGCAACTCCATTACAACATCTCGGAGAAACAGCATAAAATAATATGTTAATCACTATTTATAAATAATATATAAGTATTAATATGTATTAATATTCCGAAATTTTGAAACATAACAAATAGATTCATAATCCAAGTTTAAAAATTATTGAATATATAAAAAAGTAATTTTCTAATTGTACAATATATATAAATTATATGCATAAAAAAAAAATGAGAATGCATATTCCCAAATACAGATCTTAATCCAGTAATAGAAATAGTAAACACTTAGGGGCTCATTACGATGGCGTAACGTTCGCCAACGCCGGGCCGGAGGTGGCGACCGTTACGCCATCGTAACGTGAAATACCCCCGCCATATTATGATGGCGGTGGGTATCACGGCGAACGCAAAGTCCGTCCGCCGCTTTTCTGCCGGTCGGCAATCGTTACAATTGCCGGCAGGGCGGATCTGGGCCACTGATATGGTGGCGGTGCCTAGCAGGCACCACCAGCCATATTAGGATGTGGGTATTTTAAAGCCTTTCCATGGCGGCGATGCCGCCATGGAAAGGCTGGCGGGGATTGGCTTTGGGGGCCCGTTGCGGGGCCCCTTGGGGGGGAGGGGGTGGGGGGTGCACTTGGGGAGTACCCATGGTACCCCCCTGCAGTTCCCTGCACCAAGTGGCAGGCACCGCATGGTGCCTGCCACGTGGTGCAGGGAAATGCTGTGCATGCCCTTTTACCATTGCGGACGGTGCTGCAGCCAGCAGCACCGTCCGCAATGGTAAAAGGCCAGGATGCGCCCGCCAGTATAGCAGGTGCATCCTAATTGGGCCGGTGGGACCGCCGCACGTCTGGCGGTCGGTCCCATCACCGTTATGATGGCGGGCGGACTGATGTCCGCCCGCCATCATAATGAGCCCCTTAATTTTCAATTTTCTTTATCAACATGTACATAAATAAACCTACAACATATAAATATACAAATAAATGTTAATTAATACATCATAAATAATACATATTTATTCTTTTATTGTAATTTAATTATACATCATTTTGAATATGTTTTAAATAAACGTAAAAATTAAAACAAAATCCCACAATTTATTAACAATGGCATTATAATTTTCAACATTTAAAAAACATAAAAATATTATGCAATTTCCAATAAATAGTGAAAATTAAAATCTGCGTGAAATTAAAAATACGGAATAAACTAAATTTACAGAATGTTTACATTATTAAACGAACATTTAATACATTTTATTTTTTCCAAAATTCGAAAATTATTTAAAAAAAAATGTTTTACATTTAAAATAATTTATCAATACATTAAAAATACATAAGACATTTTATGTGTAAAAAGGTATAATTTAGCAAACAAAATATATTATTTTTTTCAATAATAATTTGCATATCATTAAAAATTAACACTTCATTTAAATTAAAATATTTGCTTTTTAAAAATTTCTCCCCCTTATCCACTAAAACCCCAACATCACACTATCAAAAAATATATATATATGTGCGTGTGTGTGTATATAAATATTATTTTTAGACATTAATACTACTGAAAATAAACATTATTTCATAATAAATAAGTTGTCTTACTAAACACACAAATTAAAACAATTAATAAACATATAACATCTAACACACTACAATAAAATACATATGAAATAAGACCTATAAATAATATTATATACAACAATATTTTCTAAAACGATATTTTTTGCAACAATATTAAAAACAATACTTCGGGCCGATTACGATGTCGGTCGGAAAGGCTCCGAATGGGATTCGGAATCTCAGAATCCAATTCGGAACCTATGTTTCCGACTGAATCGTACACATTTTCAATCGACCGATTACGATGCCCGGAAACCGTTCGGGCTGTCTGAATCGGTTCCGAAAGGCATTTGGACAGCCCAAGTCTGTCGGAGTCGAATCGTACAGCTCTATGGACACAGTTTCCGAGCGAGCGATTACGATGGCCGATTCGGACAGCCGTTCCGATTCGGTCTGCCCGACACGAAACGGCTGTCGGAATCTGACGTTGGGGGCCCATTGCAGGCCCCCCTTCACCCGGAGGCCTCCAGTTGGGTCCTGTGGGGGTACCTAAGGGACCCCTGTTTCCAACCATGCACAAAGTGGCAGGCACCATGGGGTCCCCGCCACAGGGTGCAAGGTTTTCCCCAACCACCCCTTTTTTCAATGGGAGCCTGTGTTCTCGTTCGAAACACAGGCTCCCATTGAAGTCAATGCGCGTCCAACCGAACGATGTTGGGAAGCATCATAATCGGTCGGTCGGACTCGCAGAACCTGATTCGGTCAAAAACGATTCCGAAACAGATTCGGTCGGAAGAGTTTCCGAAGGACATCGTAATCGGCCCCTTAAAAGATATTGGGCCTGATTCACAGAACTAACTTACGTCAAAAACGTAAAGTTACTTTTTGGTATTCACAGAATACACTTACTCATTTTGGTATTCACAGAATGAACTTACTCATTTCGGTATTCACAGAAGTTAGTAGTCCTAACTTTAGGACTCCTAAATGCCTTCTGTAAATACCGAAAGTCTTAAAGTTAGGATTTTTCTCAGTTTAGGAGTAGTAAAGTTCCTAACTTTACTACTCCTAAACTGAGAAAAATCCTAACTTTAAGACTTTCTGTATGAGTAAGTTCATTCTGTGAATACCAAAATGAGTAAGTGTATTCTGTGAATACCAAAAAGTACTAACTTTACGTTTTTGACGTAAGTTAGTTCTGTGAATCAGGCCCATTCTTACCTTCGATATTCCTGTTTATGTTATTTTTGACATCACGATATTCTTCACATAAAATTTTTGTATCACAATATTTCTTATTCGATATTTTGTCCCTACACCGTAGGTCCTGCTACATTCTACACCGCCAAGGTTTCCCCTGGTCAAGTGTGACCAAATGCCTGACGCTTTACGATGTGATGATATTGTTATTCAAAAAATCACCCCCGGTTCCCCTTATTAGATTTTGTTTCATTTTGGTGTCATTTTCTTCATTAAAATATTCTCTACTAATGTAAATTGGAATGGGATATGTACTGTCAGGTGTTTTTGACTTTTTAACTTTTCTGGTACTTGTAAATGCTGTACACATTTTCTTAAGTTAAGCCTAAGTGCTCTGTGCCATAGCTACCAGGGGTTGAGCTCAGGTTTAAATTACTGAACCTTTTACTGGAACTAACAATAATAGTGGCATTATTGCTTGAGGTATACTACCATACACCCCACGTTGTAGTAGAGTTTAGGTGGTGCTCAAGAGGTTTAGTGACACACTATGAATTGACATTAAATCACGCAGTTGTGTGTTTGGATGCATGTGTTCACATGCACAAGTGCTTGCTCACAGGAGCATATGTGTGCTTTCGTGTGTGTGCATGTGTGCTTTTGTGTTTGTGCATGTGCCTATTTGTGTATATTTATGAGTGCATCATAAGGGATACCTGGTATTGACTGGCATATGATGAGGTTACTTTGACAAATGGTTGTAGAGACTGGCATATGACGGTGGCCATGTTGGTACATTATAAAGCATATGTAGAATGTTTTAGCACACCATGACAATAGGGGGCTGATTACGAGTCTGGTGGTCCACGGACTGCCAGACTCAAGGGTGCATGGCAGTGGTGGTTTCCCCACCACCCTATTGTGGGTTGAGCAGTGGGACCGCCACAGCCCCACCGCAGCCGCCAGTGAACCGCCATTCCCTGACAGTCTTGAGGTAGTGTAGGGTATCAATATGCTTCGCAGGACCGCGCATACTAGGAGTTTTACTATCTGCCAGGGTTTTCATGGCAGTTCCTCCTCCATGAAAACCCTGGCAGAGAGGAAACAAAGCCTCTGCGCCCTGTGGATGCAAACAGGGGTGCACAACATGTGCCCCCCTGTGTGGATGCAAACCAGTTCCTGCACAGCATGGACTTTTCAGTCCATGCCGTGCAGAAACTGATTTGGTGTTCCTATTGCAATGCCCATTTTTAGAGACACCGCCATGTGAACGCAAAAAAAGTCTGCCAGACATAAGGAAACTCCTAATCTGGCGGGCGGCTTCACCACGGGTTTGGCGGTGCGGCAGCGGGGTGTACCCGGCGCCACACCGCCAAACTCGTAATCCGGCCCATATAGTATATATGGGATATCTGAGGATGTCATGATTTTCATTGATATAAAATAGTTATGCTCAGTAAAATGAGGCAGTGAATGGATTATGGATATTTATATTTTTTATAATTTTTTATATTAACATGGGTAATATGTAACACTTTACAAAAGTGCTACATATATAAATAAACATATAAGTACGCCCTAAAAGAAGGAACCTATAAAAGTGATGTTGCGTAGCTCAGCTATATGAGGCCCAAACACCAACCTAACATGAGGGATAGTTCTGATAAGACCTGATATTGTGATATTTGTGTAACCGTCAATTTTCCCATCCTTTCATTTCTACCTACTTTCTCAGGCGTGTTAAATGGCAATTATTTTACATGGAATGGGTAGTATGGATCAATGATAGAAAGTGTGAAATAAAACCACCGGCTTCAGGTTTTGATTGAGCCTGAAAGTATATTTATTATAAACATGGGCCTGTGAGCAAAGAGCAAAGGTACCCGCTCAGCATCAGTTGTGAAGACATGTTGACCGAGGCAGAGCACCCATTTATATCATAATAAAGAGGCTTCCATAAATGGTCACATGTTTACAGAATTGTATTAAAATACAAGCAAGAACAAGCAGTGCAAAATAATGAGTGCCAGGGCCCTGACGAGGAGGCCACTGCAGCTTGAACCACCCATCGCCTCTGTCATCGCTGCCAACACAACTACTAACCATCTCCCTTGCCTGCAAGTGCAGCAATTCAGATTATTCGAGGTCCCCAAAGCTAAAGGAATGGCTGGGGAGGCAGGTATTATCAATTTAAATGTATGGGGTATTCATAAACTATTGTTGTTCTGCTCATCTGTAAATTAGATGAGCAGCGCCACCATGTGGCAGACTGTCATAAGTGCAGTGTTGACAATTAAGTGCTGGTGCCGAGCACCGGAAACCACTGTCTCAAATTAAGCTTTGGGTACAAGCGTAACATCAGGAAAATAGATACAAGCCGCTCTCTCAAAATATCAGCACTAGGCACAAACATAACCTAAAAATCATCACCTCTGATGGCAAGAGCACTTCACGTTTCCACTGAGAGATAGACTCTTCCAGCGAACACATTTAGGCCCAATTACGACTTTGGTGGTGCGGCACCAGTTTCGCCCCACCGCCACACCACCAAAGCTGTTGTCAGACCGCCTGCCAGATTAGGAGTTTCCTCCTTTCTGGGGGTTTCGTTTTTGACATTCCCACGGCGATGCCCTGAAAATGGCCACTGCAATAGGAACGCCAAAAACAGTTCCTGCATGGCATGGATTGAAAAGTCCATGCTGTGCAGGAACTGGTGTGCATGCAGACAGGGGGGGCACATGTTGTGTCCCCCTGTGTGCATCCACAGGGCATGAGGCACATGTTTCCTCTCCACCACGGTTTTCACGTGGACCGCCAGACTCGTAATCGGGCCTTAGTGTGAGCAAGAATACGTGACAGCTACGGATTGCAGTAGTTAAGAAGGTACTTTGAAAATGCATTTATTTTCCCAATCAGAGATTATAAGAAGACATGAAGGGAGATGTTTCAACTTTTTACATACATATATGCTCTGTCAAACTTCAAACCAAGGTCCTTTAAACTGCTTGCCAAACCTGCTACATTTTAGACTATTTCATTAAGAAATTGTGGTTCCATGTTAAAATATCGATGTTAAAAATATCGATGAAAAAAATATCGATAACAAAAATATCGACTTCCTATACATAAACAGGTAAGTACAATAATATCGACACAAAAATATCGATGTAAAAAATATAGAAGTAAAAAATATCGACTTAAAAAAATTACATAACTTAAATAAAATTAATTAAATAATATTAATATTATTAACAAAATAAATTAAATTTAATATATATTTTAACTAATTATAACTAATAAACTTAATTTAATAAATATAAACACAAACAAATGTGTACATATACATATATTTACTTAAATACATTTTATTAACTATTATCTTTATTTAATTTATAAACTTTTTAAATTATATAAAAATAAAATATACACATATATAAATAATTTAAAATTAAATAAAATATTCTATATTTAATGAACACATAAACTATTAAAAAAAAATAAAACATACATTTAATAACAAAATAGTAGTGGAAACGTTGGATAGCGAGGGGGTAAAAATTACTATTCCCACTCCAGTGAGTGCAACAGTAGGGAAAGCGTTGGATAGCGTAGGGGTAAAAATTACTATTCCCACTCCAGTGAGTGCAACAGTAGGGAAAGCGCTGGATAGCGTAGGGGTAAAAATTACTATTCCCACTCCAGTGAGTGCAACAGTAGGGAAAGTGCTGGATCCCACAACAATAAAAATCAAAAACATCAAAATTTGTATTAAATTTAATTTCCAATATTAACATAATTAATATATAAAATTACATATATTATTAACAAAGATAATAAAAAATCATTAATTACACATTAATTAACACTATAATATCCACAACACACACCTAAAATTAATTACGCAATTACAATTAATAATTACTAATTAATTAATGGAATATTTATAAATATTTAATAATTAATCAATAAAACAATTAATTACTTACCACCCTTCACACCATTTACACATATACACACCACAACACACACCTAAAATTAATTACACAATTAACATAATTAATTATTAATTGATTAATTGAAATGAATTAACAACTAATTATTAAACTATTATTAATTAATCAATTAACACATTAATTATTCAATAAATGTAATATAATTAAATTACTTCCCACCCTATTCCCCTATAAACCCACAACCCGCTACTGAACTAAAAACGCAAAATTCAAATAAAAAAAAAAATATTAACTACTATAAATTATAATTTAAATCTATATAATTAAATTACTTCCCACCCTATTCCCCTATAAACCCACAACCCGCTACTGAACTAAAAACACAAAATTAAACTTAAAATAAATTAATAACTACAAAAATTTTCAAACATGTAATAAAATGACAAACAATTCTCAATAAAAACACTAAAATACATAACATTATTAATAATTAGATATTTTTGTCAACTATATTTTTTTAAACGATATTTAATACTTCGATATTTTTGTAATCGATATTACTTACCTGTCAGTCGATATTCTTGTCCATGATATTTCTGCAGCGATATTTATGTTCCTCGATATTTATACGTCGATATTCCTGCTCTGCACCGAAATTGTGTGGTAGAATGCACCATTTGGTTAATTGTTTTCCAATTGATCAGAGTTTTTGTGGGGAAGAACTTTCCTACTCCCAACCAGTGGTTTGTGTACTCTGAAAGTCATGGAAGTAAAAACGGACCCTACATTTTACCAAAAGAATCCTTCACAAACAAGCAGAAAAGAAACTTTTCAACATGACAGACAGAGTGACCCTTGATGCTCACAAATCCATTTGCCCATACAATGGCATTCCTGACCATGAATGAAATATTTATTGCTTGGTTAATCAAACCTATTGCAAAATTACAATTTGGCAAAACCCTTAGCTATACGTACATAAAAGCCATGGGTTATGTAAATAAAAATTACAAGAAGATTCCTAAAATAAATAAAATGATTTCCCGGTGTTCAAATATTTAGAACAAAAAAAGTCACTATCACAGTTTAGTAGCGATATAGTAGGAAACGGCTAATAGCCAATACATTTCTGTTTAGAGGTGACTTGGGACCAGGTGTACGACTGTTTTTAGCAGTCGCAAACTGAGAATCGGGCTGCTTGCGACCGCTAAAATGGCTGTCAGCATGTACCACCTCTATTTTGCAAGTTGGTAACCTACTGCCAACTCGCAAAATAGGGTTTGCGAGTCGGTATTAGAAAGGAACGGGCCAAGGGCAACCCTTTCCTAATAGCGAGTCACAGGGACAGAATGCGGTCACAAAACATTCATATTTTACCGACTCCATGAAGGAGGTGGTAACCCATTTACAAACAGGAAGGGGGCCTCAATGGACCCCTCCCGCTTTGTGAATGCGGGTGCCAACAGACCACTGTCTACTCTTAAAAAAAGAAAAGGTAGCTTTTCATTTATATTTTTGAAATGCAGCCCGTTTTCCTTTTAAGGGAAATGGGCAACATTTCAATAAAACAATTGTTTATTTAAAAGCAATCACAGACATTGCGACCTAACTCATGAATATTGATGAGGTAGGTCATTTGTCATCCCAATGGGAGTCAGCTCAATGTGTCTGAGACACATTAGTACACTTCATTTTGCGAGCCCCTAATTGCAACAAAAAAATTACAATTAGAGACTCACAAAAGTTCCAAAATACAATGTACTAATGTGTCTCAGACACATTAAACTCATTAAGTGATTCCTAATAGGGTCGCAATTGACCTACCTCATCAATATTCATGAGGTAGGTCGCAATTTGCGACCCACTGGGAATCGCTAAAAACTCAGGGATGGGGGCCTGCTGGGGACAGCAGACCTTCATGTCTGCATTTGCTGTTAGATAAACCAACTTTTTTTTTTAAATGCATTTCAAAAATAAGAATTAAATGCTTCCGTTTCATTTTCTAAGATTAGGCAGTGGTCCGTGGGATCACTGCTCTTAAAAAAACGTTTTTGCAACCATTCACAAAGGGGACGGGGTCCGCTGGGGACCCTTTCATGTTTGCGACTGGTTTACCCCTTAACTCTGCATTCGGGTCGCAAAGCATTCATATATTCATCTGTGACTCGCTATTAGGAAGGGACGCCCTTGATATGCCCCTTCCTAATACTGACTCGCAAACTCTAGTTTGCTAGTTAGTAATAGGTTACCGACTAGCAAAATAGGGTTAGTACAGTTCAAAAGGCTATTTAGCGGTCGCAAACTGCCCGATTCTACGTTTGCGACCACTAAAATCTTTTGTACATATGGCCCTTAGTCCTTCAGCATATCAGTGATGTCAGCAGAGCCCTGCACCAACCGCACAATACAGCTATATTCCTTAAACCTGTCATGAAGGACGTGCAAAATGTTTTAAACCCGCTGGCCAGTCCCATGTCTTTGCTGTTAAAATATTGCTTCACCCCCAATTGGCTCTGTAAATTATTAATATGACCACTTTGTTACTGTCATAAATACATTAAAACATGAATACAAATGGAACACACACTGTGGAGGTCGCTCTCAGCAAAATTCCTAGCAAACATCTTCCAAATATGAAGCATATATACATATAATTACATTGACATAAACGTTTGCAACACTTGTGTATTTAGCGAACTTTAATTATCTCTGGCACGCAAGTACTGCGACCAATAACATCTAACAGCTGATGATTGTTTATAAATGTTGCAACCTTGAGTGTTCCTTCCTTTGTACGAGTTCAGGCTGTGGTACTTGCTCTTCAACTTCGCCTGAAACGAGCAAGAGGCACAATGACATCCATGCGACAGTGTCACAAACATGACGATAAAATACACGCAGTAAACTAAAGCATCCACCACACAAAGCAACAGCTGCCATTCCTCCCACCCGGTGACATGAGAACCGGTGTCCACAGTTTATTGTCATCATCATTCTCTGCAACAATCCTGGTAAATGTTAGATGCTGACTCACCTTATAATTAAACTAGAAATCCCTCCACGACAGCTGAAGCTACCACGCAGCTTATTACAAATCGGGAAGTAGCAAAGTGAGTTATTTTCTGCATCCAAATATACCTCACCATTCTCTACCAACAAGCTTATTATTGTCTGCACTTGTGACTATAAAGGATCCAGCCTGCTCTGTACCATTTAACACAGAGGTAAAAATAGCATAGCCTTTATCGAACTGTGGATTTATTTTACTGAAAAAGAAACCATTTTTTTCTTTTTCCTTTTGATGTATTGTAAGAAGCATGATACATTAGACTCAGTGGAGCACTCCCACATTTCTGTTAGAACAAATGTTTTAGCTTTCGTTTCTCCCATATTGGGCAAAATTACAGGTTTGAAAATAATACAGCTGAGTCATCGAAGAAAGCAATCCCCAGAAACGCTATCATGCCTTGACGACACTGTGTGGCATCACGTATCAGTCAATCAATCAGACATTTTTAGAGCACGCTAAATCACCCGTGAGGGTCTCGAGGCGCTGGAGATGTTGGCTGCTGCGTGGTGGCAAGATCATTCAAACATCCAGGCCTTGAGTTCTTTCCTGAATTGCTGGAGCGATGGTGCGGTTCTGAGGTACAGGGGGAGGTTGTTACAAGATTTAGCAGCCAGGAGTGCCCTCCGCTGTTGGTTCGGTGGATACATGGGGTGTCTGCGATGGAGAGGGAATCAGATCGGAGGTGTCTTGTTGGTTGGTGGAAGGTCAGGCATTTGTTGATGTATGCTGGGCCTTTGTTGTGCAGGGCATTGTAAGTGTGGGTCAGCATCTTGAACTAGTATCTCTTCTAAATCGTGGGCCAGTGTAGTTTCCTGAGGTGGGGTGTCATGTGGGTCCTTCTGGGGTGGTCGAGTATGAGTCTAGCTGCTGAGTATTGTATTGTCTGGGGTCTCTTCAGGAGGTGTGCAGAAAGCGGCAGCTCCTCTGCTAAGGCGGAGGAGCGTCGCCCCACTGCTTTAACAGCATTGTAGAGGAAAAATATAATGATAATAACGGAGCGTTATTATCATTTTATTTTTCCATTCCTAGGTGCAGGGAGGGGTGTGGCTGGCCAGAGCAGGGGCCAGGGTGAAGAGTGGTGAGCACACTCAAAGTGCACATGACTGTTTGGCAGGCCGTCTTGGACCGGCCAAACAGTCATGCGCACTTTGCGTGTTCTTCACCAGGCTGCATCACACAGCCTAGTGGGGAACACGCACAGGCTCCCTGTGCCCGTCTAAGTGCCGAACCACGGTGCTCAAACCAATCACAATGCTGTATTTCAGCGTTGTGATTGGCTTAGGGAACCTGGGAGCCCGGGTGCTTCCTGGCGACACGACCAGCAGGTACGTTTTTTTTCTTTTCTGCCCCCTGCCTCCCACGCCCCCACCACAGTTCCCTACCAATCGCTACTGCATGCAGTGACTCCTACGTAGAGTGTATTTCCATAGTCCAGTTTGCTGGTATATGGGCCAAGCGTGACGGTCCTTCTGGCATTTGCCGGGAGCCACCTGAAGATCTTGCGGAGCATGCGAAGGGTGTGGAAGCAGCCGGCTAAAACTGTGTTGACTTGTTTATTCATGAATAACTTGCTATCCAGGATGATGCTGAGGTTGGAGGCGTGGTCTGTTGGGGCGGAGGCTACCGAGTTCCATGGGCCAACATGCGTTGTTTCATTGTAAGGTGGTGTTCTCAAAGATGAGGACTTCCGTCTTGTCCATGTTGAGTTTTTTAGATAGTTGTCCTTCCTCCAGTCTGCGACATTCATTATGCATTTGTGGAAGTTAGCTTTTGTGGTAGGATGGATCTTTAGACAGTGAGAGGATGAGCTGGGTGTCATCGGTGTAGAAAATGATGTTGAGTCCATGCGATCTGACCGTGTCGGCTACTTGGGTCACGTAGGTGTGAAGAGGGTTGGGCTGAGGGACAATTCTGGGGGGACTCTGCACAGGATCTTCTTGGGCTCTGAGGTGAATGGTGGGAGATGGTTCCTTTGGGTTCTGCCAGTGAGGTACGAGGCAATTCATTTGAGGGTGCTTCCTTTGATCCCAATGTGGTGGAGTCAGTTGATCAGGATGTGATGGGAGACGGTGTCAAATGCAGCGTACAGGTCCAGGAGGATGAGGGCTGCCATTTCCCTGCGGTTCAGGAGGGCTCTGATGTTGTCAGTGGCTGCGATTAGGGTCATCTCTGTGCTGTGGTTAGCTCGGAACCCGATTGGGAGGGGTCTAGGAGTTTGTGGTCTTCCAGGTGGTGGGTGAGTTGATGGTTGATCGCTTTCTCAAGGACATTTGCTGGATGGGGAGCAGAGAGATGGGCCAGAAGTTCTTTAGTTCGGCTGGGTCAGCAGATGTTTTTTTTAGGAGAGGCCTCACTTCAGCATGTGTCCTGTCCTCAGAGACGTATGTGTTTCAGGGCATCTCCAATGAACAATGCTTCCTGTTAGCTTCACAGCAGTTTGGTGAGTGGGATGGTGTTATTTCACTGCTATCTTACATATGCTCTACCCTGTGAACATTTGGCGAATGCCACTCTTTCAAACTCCCGTGCGAAGTTTTATGTTTCAATCAGCCATATTTTTTCATTGCCCTTATCCAAAAGTACAACATAGGGAGATGACCAAACCCTCAGCACAGATGCGTGACCTTTGGTGACTGCCGTGTGTCCAAGCTGTAATGAAAAGTTCTTTTACAGGATGCCACCATTTAATGGATAGTTTCAGGATCGCACTCGCCAGCTAGAGACACAGGACGTTTCGGTCCCTGGTAGATCTCAGTGATCCCCAATGCCCCCCCCCCGGGGCTAAGAATTGACCGGGTAGCGGAGCTCCTTCCCCACGGCGCTGCTTCCCCCACTGCTCGCTCGCTCAGCGTCTGACGCAACCTGCAGCCCAGAATCCTTCTTAGTCAATGGTGGACTCCACTCCCTTAGTAACCCAAAAGCAATGATTTCACTTCAACAATCAATCAATCAATCAATCAATCAATCAACCATTGGCTTGTAAAGCGCGGCTACTCACCCATGATGATCTCAAGGCGCGGGGGCTGCTGGTCCCTCTGGGTGTAGAATCATTCGAAGAGCCAGGTCTTGAGGTCCTTCTTGAATTGGGTCAGTGACTCGAATTGCCTGAGGGGGAGGGGCAGGGTGTTCCAGGTCTTGGTGGCGAGGTAGGAGAATGAACTTCTACCGATTTTGGTCTTGTGGATCCTGGGGACGGAGGCTAGGGCGAGTTGGGCGGAACGGAGTTGTCTGGCGGGTACGCTGAATGCGAAGCTGTCGTTCAGGTATGATGGTCCTTTGTCGTGGAGAACTTTATAGGTATGTGTGAGGTGTTTGAAGGTGATTCTCTTTTTGACTGGGAGCCAGTGGAGTTGTCGGAGGTGTTGCGTGATGTGACTTCTGCAAAGGATGTTGAGGACCAGTCTGGCTGCAACGTTTTGGACGTTCTGTAGTTTCTTGAGCTGTTTCTGGGTGACACCGGTGTAGAGTGTGTTGCTGTAGTCGAGTCTGCTGGTGAGGTAACCGTCTTTCTGGATTCTGTGGGGATCCATTTTGAAGCAGGCGGAGTGTGTGGAAGCAGGGTGAGAAAACTGCGTTGATTTGGCTGTTCATTGTGAGCGATGAGTCCAGTGTGATGCTGAGGTTGCGAGAGCGGTCCATCGGGGTGGGAGCAGGTCTCAGAGCGGCTGGGCACTGCATTAAGTGGAGTTCTTCTGGGCTACAATAACCTCTATCACATTCAGTTCTGGTGCATTGAGCAAAGTTCACCCGTGTCACAAATGGGTGGGAAAGCAAACCATGTAAAGCTATGCCAGAGTTGTACTTTATGCAACACACCCTGAACTAGGAGCTATAAACACTAGCGTTCCATCAGGTTTTCTTGTATTACCAAAGCCAAAGTCAAAGACCTGAACCACCTATGTGATGACTTGGTCAAGGAGGAGTAGGACTAAGAGTAATGAATATTACTAGTAAGTAATCAGGCCTTTACCTCTATGTCCCTCATCCTTCTCCCAGTCATCACCTTTGAGGCATACCAAAGTCCAACAGGCCTTTAACATCGTAACCAACTTTTCCAGTTTATTTTACTATACAACCAAAAACCTATATCATGCTACACCCTGTGGTTTAATCAAATAAATGTACAATCGATACCACCAAAACAAGCTATCTCTCTTTTGCTGATTGCAGAACTCCAAATCCTTTACCCTCATGAAGGATGTTCTGCAATCGATAATGTTTTATGGACTTTTGGTCACATGCCCAAGTCCTAGCCCTACATATTTTTTCAAGCAGAACACCTTGAAATTCTGCCCACGAGGCCGCCACTCCTCTAGATGAGCATCTTTGAATGTCATTTGAGAATTGAAAATTTTGACTTGAACACGAAAACAAATAGCCTCTTTTATGCAGCAGCTCAGAGTCATCTTTGAGGCTTTTTACCTTGCGCAGGTAAAACAAAAGTGACAGACTGTCGGACTTTCTGCACTTAATGGATCTGTCAATGTAAACAGACAATGTAAGTTTAACATCCAGTAAATTTTATAACTTTTCATCCTTAGACAAAGGAGAAGGAAAAAATCAGGAAGAACAACCTTCTGAGATAAATGAAATTTGGAATTGACCTTAGGAAGAAAGGAAGGATCCAGTTCCAGAACTACTGCATCATTCAAGATGTTTGAAAAGGTGAACAACACAGGAGAGGCAAAAGTTTACTCAAATGCTATGCAAATGTAATAGAAATCAGAAAACACACCTTTAGAGAAAGACATTTGAAATCTGCTGTGTGTAGAAGTTCAAAAGGGTGAGATTCCAAGCCTTTTAAAATTAGAGATGTTTAAAGTTTGTTATTAAAGATGGAAAAGTACATGCACTGCACACTCCAGCTCTTAATGCTAAATGTGCTCATGAATACACCATTTTGAGAGCTCTGTCAACCTTCTTCTCTGCAGGGTCTTTCAGGATATTTTCCTCAGCCATGGAGGATCTGACAAAAAGACTTTTCTACATGTATCGAATCAGGAAGAATTTCCCCTTTTTTTCAGGGGATACAATTTCACCATGAATCTTGGAAGATTTATCTTATTGGGATCTTTCCATTCATTTAATATCACTTACATAACATAGTCAGGAATGGGCATCCCCACACATGGAGGTTTCTTGAATTGTCTTAAGGCTGTATCTTTGAATGCACTTCGAATCTCATTGATTGGAAACCCCATATTTTCCTTCACATGACTTATTATCTCCGGTAGCATAGCTGTGCAAATATATTTGCTATTTAAACCTGGTGTGGGGATAGAAGAATCATTAGTGCCTTCTGACATGGAAACATCTGAATATCTATTAGTTTCTAGTCCATCCTTATCCTTTGGTTTCTTTTCCTTTAAGGAAGCTAGGGTCTCCAAAATAATCCTTTTAATTTTATCTTCCTCCAAATCATGCTTTTTGGTTCTCTTAGGAGAATGGAAACGAGACCTGGAAGCTCAAAGACAAAGATGATGAAGACGAGGTCGGAGAGACATGCCTCCTCTTCAATTAATTTTATCCGTTGTCAGGAAAATTCTCAGGCATTAATCCACACTATGAACTGCCAAACTAATACACACTCACCTCTCCCCTGCAGTTGCCACCTTAAAATAAGGTTCTCCAATATCAGAACCTGGCATATGCACAGAACACTGCTTTTGCGTATGTGCTCGGGCAAAACAAATAGATTGCTGCTTGGGGTACTGAGCAGAGAAACCAATGCACATGTGCCGTATTCCACAACTATTCGGAATGGGACAAGAAAACGCGCATGGAGAAAAAGATTGCGTTCCATACCTTTTGTCGTTTTTGTTTACAAGACACAGTAAGTTTATTTATTATTCCCCTGTATATAACATAGTAAAAAGTCTTGACTACAGCTTCAAGCTGGGAATCCATTCCAATATACTTCCCCCTTTCACCTGTTGGAAGCAAGGTATCCCACAGGCCCGGCAGGGAAAAAGTCTTGCCTCCCGATGGAGGGAATATCCCTGCTAGCACATCAGCATTCCTCATTCTCGTCTTGTCGTAGACAGGAAACAGCAAACAGGAAGGGCTGAGGGTACACTAGTCATTATAGCTCATAGCTAAGGGTGAGTGTGGTAAGACATAGCATTTCCAGATTTTTTTCCCCTGTCTTGTTGGAAGGTGACCTAAAACTTCAGAGGGGATAACTGGGATGGGGGACGTAGAGATGATTGCTGTTTGTGGGCCTCATTTATGATCTGCTGGGCAGGTTTTTACTGTTAATTCCCCTACTGTTGATTGCCTGCAGGAAGCTCAAATCCATGCAGTCTTCCATACCTTGAAAAACACATGTACAGTGTGTCTTTACGAGTTCAAAACTGTCAAAATTTGCAGAAATGTGACATCTTTTTAGTTATCTAATTTTCTAATGGGTGGACACTTGTAATTTGGTTCCTGTGTCTATTTTCTATCCCATTCCTATCCTGGATAGTTTATAGAGATTAAATGATTGGTTAAAGAAATTGTTCTTGTTGGACGTGGCCCTTTTGCAGGGTCTCCCCAAACCTTTTGCCTTCACCCTTTCTTTTTTGCTGAATTTATCTTTGTTGGCTCAAGGACTCTGTGCGCTTTATCACTGCTAACCAGTGCTAAAGTGATTGTGCTCTCTTCCCTAAATACAGTAAAATTGATATACCCGATAGGCATATTTAATTTACGTATAGGTCCCTAGTAAAGTGGAAAACCATATACCCAGGGCCTGTAAATGCTACTAGTAGGCATTCAGCACCCATTGTACCACCCACTTAAGTAGCCTGTTAAAACATGTTCCATCTCTGCCATTGCAGCCTGAATGCAGTTTTAAACTGCCAATTCGACTTGCCAATACACGCCCCCTTGCCAAGCCTTAAACTCCCTTTTTATTGCATATGTGTTACCAATAAAAGGGGCCCTAGGTAGCCCATAGGGCAGGGTACATTGTAATGAAAAGTTTGGACATATACTTTTAAGTTTTACATGTCCTGGTAGTAAAAAATCCATACATATTTTTTCACTACTATGAGGCCTACCTGTCCCAGACGATAAAATTGGGTTGCCTTATTACATTTTATAAGTACTTATAAGTACTCAATTTTGATTGGGAACAGGAAAACATTTTATGTATGGTGTCTGAGAAAATATAAATAAAAATCCTCTTTAATAGTAAAGTCAGCACCTCCCCTGCACTACTGCGCAAGCGTTAGTGGTATCTCTGCCAAAGCCAGGGAGGGATGTGACTGACATGTCGGGCTACCGTCCATTATCATTATTGGCAACCGAGTACAAAATATTGAGTAAAAGTTTGGCAAATAGACTACAACCCTATTTAAACAGGTTAATACATACAGATCAGTGTGGTTTTTTACCGGCACGCAGCACGTCATTGAATATAAGGAGGTTACATCACATAATGGCAACAGATCTAGAACGATTCCCCCAGGCTGGTTGTATCGCACTGGACCTGAGACAGGCGTTTGACACGCTATCCTGGGACTATATGTTTAAAGCTATTGCAAAATTTGGGCTGCCCCCTGACTACATTAGATGGCTACGCTTACTCTACGACACCCCGACGGCGAGGGTTAGGACTGGTAAGCACATCTCTCGAGAATACCAAATACACAGAGGCACGAGGCAGGGCTGTCCCCTGTTCCCACTATTGTTCGTATTGGCGCTGGAGCCGTTGGCTCTTAGACTTCGACGGGAAGCTATTCAATGTGGAATACCAATAGGCACAACCACGCATCTGATCTCCGCGTACGCGGATGACATAATTATCTATGTGAGGGATCTCCTGGGGGGACTAGACCCGATGCTGGGAATATTCACTGACTTCGGACGAATTTCTGGCCTAGCCATAAATGAATCAAAGTCGATTGTCTTCTTTTTCAAAGACCAGCCATACCCTGATAGAATTAGTCTTGGGTCGCTCTCTCTGCATGTTGCGCAACACACGTTTAAATATTTGGGTATCAACATATATCGCTCACATGCGGACATGTTAGAAGGAAACCTTAATAAAGCCATCAGGGGTATACGCTCACAAGTGGCTTTCTGGACCTCGTTACCTCTCTCAGCAATGGGTCGAGTGGCAGTGTCTAAGATGGTGGTGCTACCACGGCTCCTTTATTTCTTTACTAGCTTGCCAATTATAGTGCCCCCAATTATTTTTAATACCCTCAACACCATACTATCGGACCTTATCTGGGGTACGGGCCGTCGTAGAGTGAGCCTTAAGAAACTACAAATAGACACAAAGGGAGGGGGCCTGGGCGCACCGGATTTCAGAGCATATTACTATGCAAACCAACTGCAGTGGCTGTCCTACTGGACGGCAGGACGCAACCTCCAGGAGATTGGTTTCACTACCAGAAATATCCAGCAGGGACAGCTGCACGCCATGCTATTGCCACAATGTAAAAATCCTCTGATAATGCCGCCTTTATTAAAAATCGCACTGACATGCTGGAAGAAAGCCCTGAAATACACGTCTAACTGCAGCCCATACGCAGGTAACATCCCTTTAGTAGGGATTCCACTATTGAGCTGTAGACTCACGAACACAAGCTCAGATCGTGGCTGGATTCAGGAGTGGGTACGATAGGGGCACTCTTTAGCAGGAAAACCCTAATGGACCATGATAATTTAGTACAGGAAACGGGAGCACCAAGTACGCAATACATGGTACACGCTGCATTGCTGCAATATGTTAAGAAACATTGGTCTCCGCACCGGGAAGTACCCAAGATGCACGAATTAGTAAAATCACTTCATTATATGGGACAGGGTAGCCACCTTATCAAATGGCTATATTTGAGCATCCGGGCGCACGTTAAACTGCCCCTGGACGCCCTTCGAGCTCAGTGGGTGACGTACGTGGGCAGGAACCTCACTGATAGGGAATGGTCGGATATCTTGGAGCACCCACGGAAGGTATCCCGTAATGCTAAGTTTAAGTTTATACAATCTATGGGCCTACACAGAGCTTATTTAACGCCACGTCGTTTACAAAAAATGTACCAAAACACGACACACCACTGCCCCAGATGCAAATTAATGGAGGCAGATTTAATACACATGCTATGGGCCTGCCCTTGACTCGGAGAGTTCTGGGGAGGGGTTACATGAATAATAGCAGAGACTACGCACATCTCGATAGATGGCTCAGTAATGGAGTGCTTGTTGGGCCTCCGGAAACGTAGGAAGTCGCAGAAGGTACAGCTCCACCTCCTGGATTTGGTATTTATCGTAGCCAAGAGATCCATCACCATGCGCTGGAAATCAGCTAAACCCCCCTAAATACACACATGGCACAGTGAACTCGTGAAATGGGGGGGAGCCAAAAGCGTTGCCTTTCGCAGGGAGGAGGCCCGTGGGCTTAGGAAGACCCCAATATCATTAGACTGGGATATACTACTAGAAGCCCTCAAATGCACTAACCCAGACGACATTTCTAACACCCCAAACACACAATAAGCATAGACACTGCGGAAGTGTATAGGGCTCTAGCAAAATAGGTGAGCAGAGAGTCGATGTACACTATTACGCACAAAACCGATGGACAACACAAATCTGTGACGCAATAGAAAAATGTTTGATGTGAAAGAGAATGCCAGAGCCTGGGTGGGTGGGAGAGGGTTAGGTAGTAAGGGGTTACACGTTCAAAGTTAATGATAAATGTACATAATTATTGATGTCACTGTACTTGATTATATTTGAAATAGAAACCTGCGATAACTCTACATAATAGAATAGGCAAAAGGTCATGAGTGCAATGTCCACAATGCTAATTTGCAAAGTAATTGTACAAGTGAACCACATTGTTGGATTGTAACGGCAATAAATGAAAATCAATAAAGTATTTTTTTTTTTTTAAATAGTAAAGTCAGATTTTAAGTTGCAAATTTGAAAATGCCACTTTTAGAAAGCTAGATCACATAACTGGGTGTAGTTGACAGTTAGACTTTGTTTATTCCTCCAAGGGAACCGCATTATAGAGGGATTAGGTGTGCCTGGGTAGGCCATCAACTAGCAGAATGAGGTGGACGGAGTTGGGCACAGACCCACTTGCAACTAAATAGGCTGTACTCTGCCTTCACACAAAGGACTTGTCAACACTGCTTTGTTCATGCAGTCAGCTTGGAGACAGGACAGGGTAGGCAGGAAACTTCAAGGACGTCAAACTAAATTCTCTAGAAATTTCTCCTACTTCAAAGGAGGCACCATGTATAAATAGAGTGTCGTGTAGTTCCTATAGTACCCATGCAGGACCTGCGCGTTTGGATAACATAAACTGTGGGCTTGGTGTTAGACTGACTCTGTGCACCCCCACCGTATATGTTAGCCTGATTTGCATTAGCTAGCTCACAGTGCCACTAGAATCTCCTCTTATCGGGGAGAGATTAGTTCCTGGAAACCTTAGACCATGACAACCCAAATTCCTCAGAATTGTGGAAACAATATACTACTTTTCGCTCAGTCACTCGTGCTTACTTATTCGGTTTGTCTCAGAGAGTTACACAGAATAAACAGTCTGGGCGTTTCAATAAGTATTTATTGAACAGTTGTTATTCTAGTGTAAAATATATGTGCTACAGCAATCAGCAGACAATAGCAGAGATATATTATCAGCAGTACGATAAAAGCAAAGGGATAGAACAGTTCTACCATATTGCAATAGTTATGAATACATACATGAATATAAAAAGCATTATGAAAGTGCGCGTACTCCTACGATGCCTAACTAGATGTACCTGAGTGTACCTAGCATATGTGTAGGTCTAAAAGCCTAAGAGCCAAGAATCCTTCTAGGATTTAGTCGAACCTCCATACCTGAATAGAGAGAGTGTGGGACACCGTCCTGGTCTCGAGTTGGATACCCCGCAAGGGCTGTGTTAGACCGCTGTCAGCTGGAGCGACAGCATTCAGGAGCCTCAGCGTGTCAGCATGGAAGTCTCGGTTCCCTCTATCTTACCGGGGTAAAATGTGGTGTATTTATACCCTGAAGACTCTAGTTGCTTCGTATGGTTTGTATTGGCCCTTGTTAGGCGTGAGGAAGACGTCAGGGGTGAACTTTGTACATACATATTATGCAGGTGGTGTATTCCTAGAGAGCCATGCATAATTGATGAGTACAGTGTGGGCCTGTGTTTGGGAAAAACCCTGCTGTATTCAAAACCACATAATTATTACAAATAAACAATGGTATCAAGGAAACAATACTAAATAATTTTTTGAGAAGAGCACATTTAATTACCCTCTCTGAAATAATTATTCACAATGAATATATCAAATGCTTTATATAATATCACAAACAAGGGCGCCTATTCAAAGAAGGAAAAAACAACAAATGACATAAATCACAATACATTATACATCAAAAAATGAGAACATATAACAATACCCCACAAGCAAATATACATATAGTGTCCCCCTATACTTCTGGGTGAACCACTAGGAGATAGTCAGAGTGAAACACTATTAGGCTTGTAAACTAATTGGCCTAGTTCTAGTGTGACACCTCACAGTTACAAGAAATCACTATAAATCCAAGGACTCCTCCTTAAACAGTGTCGACGTGACCACGTTTCAGCCTTTTCTTCTTAGGCCTCTTCAGGACAGGGGTTATATAATAATGATCCTATAAATCAGGGTGGAAGAATCTCTTATGCTTTATATTCCAACACCCCAAAGGCAGTATCTCCCTATCAATAGGGTGACACACCCGCTCCTTGTAGCACTTTAATTAGTCACCATCCTTGTTTTTAGGACATATAACTCCCGATTCAATTGGTAACTGTTATTTCAACCGCTCACTAATTCAGCCGTCAAACCCACACTCCTTCTCCATTCTACTGGAGCGACTGAATTCAGGAGCCTCAGCGTCTCTGGTCAGTGTGTCAGCATGGAAGTCTTGGTTCCCTCTATCTTACCGGGGTAAAATGTGGTGTGTTTATACCCTGAAGACTCTAGTTGCTTCGTATGGTTTGTATTGGCCCTTGTTAGGTGTGAGGAAGACGTCAGGGGTGAACTTTGTGCATACATATTATGCAGGTGGTGTATTCCTAGAGAGCCATGCATAATTGATGAGTACAGTGTGGGCCTGTGTTTGGGAAAAACCCTGCTGTATTCAAAACCACAGACTAGATAACGTTCAGCCCTCAGAGCTCGTTGTGTACTAGCGAGGACCAATGTAGGTGAAAGATCATGCCTATATAAGGAATCATGACTATAATAGGACATGTACAGTTATGACCGTAATAGGGCATATGCGGCTTTGACCATAATAGGGTAAGTACGAATATGACCGTATTAGGGCAAATACGAATACGTCCATTTTAGGGCATGTATGAACGGGTCTACATTAGGGCCTCTATACGGGACATAACACCCACTCCTCTTCCGAATAGGATGACAATGACCATACTTAAAATCTGGACAATTTAAAAATATTTAAAAAAAAAGTAAAAACATGGTTTTAAAATTGATTAAAAAAATTCAAAAATGTTACAATTCAGCTATTTCCAATTGCCACTAAAAAAGAAATGTCTATTTTGTTTCTCTATATAAGTTGCGTCACTCAAAGCTGAAGAAGGCCATGCTTTTCTTAAGCGAAAGTGTCAATCTAGGAAATGTTCCAAATTTGCTAGTTTATTATGAGAACGAGTGGAGAAGCCGAATTCTTTCCCAGGACGCGATGAGCCAATTCGAGATTAAGTGTCCTGGCTGGGAAGCACAACATTATTGTTAACTACTGCAGTTGACAAATCCAACGCCTCACAGAGAATGTCAATCGCACATAGATGGTATGTAGCACTGCCAACAGTCGGTGCTGCGGCAGCTTGTGCAGCAGTTGTTACCTGGGTGCCTGAGGAGTAGTCACCTAACCCAGCAGGAGCAAACAGCACCTGTGGGTTCTCCATGAATGCGTTCATCAGAATCGGAAGCCGCTGGGGACAACGCAGAGCATGGGCCTTTAGGGGGTCCAGCATTGCATCCGTGTCCGGAGGCGCGTCTGATGGAAATGTTAGACAAAGATCCAACGTGCATTCTTCTCCGCAAAGCAGGCATCGAAGAACAGGTAAGATGCAGTCTACCCAGACTGGTCGAAAGGATAGAAACCAGGAGGCATTGAGTTCTCGCAGGCAAGAAATGCCCAGAAGTTGTACCATGTGTTCACGGTATTTCTGCTCCAGGAGCATGTTCGCCATTCCCTCGGGAATTGGGCCGTCTATTGCGTAGCAGTAGTATTATGAATAGGACCCCTGCAACCAGCAATAGGATAAGCGGGAGTCCTCCAAATACGCTTCCCAATACCGAGTGTATAAAATTTGGGATTACTCCGAGGGCTGTCTGAAAGGTGCTTAACAGTCCTGACCCTATGGTCTTAAATAGGTGTACAACACCGCTCGTATCAGACATATTGAAGATACGTCCCACCATTTCTACAAAATGAAAGGGGCAGTTTGTAGTATAAGCGCCTGTATCTCAGTCGAGGTCCTTGCAACTTAAAGTTCATAGGTTTCTCTAGCGGAGGTTAAGGGCACAGGTTGCTGTAAAAGCATGGCTTGCAGCCTGCTCAGAGTATCAAATTGTATGAAAGAAACGTTCAGTGAAGGCCATAGCGGCGCCTCCCTGACTGTGTTCAGTGGCGGAAACAAAACTTGCATACAGCAAGTAACCCTGGAGTTAACAGTGACCAGATAGGCGGCGCCGGAAGCATCCCACAGCAACCTTGATCATTTAGCATCAAGTAACTCCCATTCGAGAGCAGCTGAAAAACCGGTGTGATCATGGCCGCTGGGGTCCCTGTCATGTGACATGATAGGTTTGCTACTGAACCGTTACAGGCTCCGTGTAGTGAAATATCCTGACACATGAGAGAACCGCTTAAAGCGTTCTTGCAGTTTGTACCACTCAGATACACTTCTCGATCCCCATTCCGGCATCGGTATCTATATGGTAACTCCCAAGTTTCTTTGATGTACCCCTTACCCATCTTTTCATATTTGCCCGCCTGCCTTTGCTCAAGGCAATATTGAAACTGAAACGTAGTGACCGGCAGGGTGATTTGGCCATGAATTAGCAATTCAGTTGATGGTGATTCAGCTACAGTGAATGGTAACCTTTCCAGTTTGTCAACACGCAGCATTGTATATTTGGCTCCTCTTTGTGCCATTTCTGTCTGTTTATCAGTTAGATTGTATTCTGAAAACAGAGACGTGGTGTTTATAAAACGCCAGGGCACATAGCCTGCACGCAAAGATTGTAGCGTCCAGCTTAGCATCATAATAGAACGTAGCTGAGATTGCCCGTGTTGTAACAAGGCCAGATCTTTTCTAATATGTCGAATGCCGAAGACACAATGTTGCCTAAGGAGTAAATCCTGGAGGTCAAAGTTGTTAACCCATTATCCACTACAGCTAATGCCTTTTCTAAGTTAATACGGTCTATTTCCCGTATTCTTTCTGCCGCCTCCTGTTGGGATATTTTCCAGTTTTCATTATAGTAGGCATAAAGGCCTGCATATATGAAACTTTTCTGACGTGTTTTCCTTGGGCCTAGTAAAAAATCCCTAAGGTCTACATCAGGTGTGAGTAAGGTCAAATGGTGTTTTACTTCTGTGAGTGTTGAGGTCTCTAGCCAATCAAGGCACAACTTCCCAACACTATAGGATGTCACTACCCCTGGATCCGAACGCGCCCGATCTGGACGTTTTTACGCCGATGGAGCAGTTAGCACTTTTCCACACTTTCCCGCACAACTATATTAAAAAGGGAAAGGGATCCACGAATCTAACGAACACCGTCTGAATATATCATGAGATGGTTTGAAGATATCGACTATAAGTTACATTAATCTCAGAGTTTGCCTCAATTGAGAAATAAAATACGATTATCTGTATGAAAGACACATCAGAGTGCAACAGGACATAAATTAGGCGTTTGTAAATCTTCGAATCGTTGAAAAACATACGCTGGACCTCGTAATTGTACATTTAATTTGAAACCCCAAGTAAATGTGTGGCTTTTCCTGACAAAGACGCAGTTTGCGTCGAAACGCGCGTCAAAGACAATAACTTTTCTCGCCACAATTGTAATTTCAGTATTTTATGTGATGAATTGTTTTTATATAATTGAATATATGTATTTGTATGTTCACTAGATACACAATATAGTATGACATATATGATGCATTGTTTTTAAAAACAATTGTAATAAGCAACATAATTTTAATTATAATAAATTACTTTTGTAATCTTTCATGTTGACTGTTACACTGAGTTCACAAATAATATGTACCTAATGGACGTGTATATATATAAAGATTTATAACGGTAGTAAGTTTATAATTGCCTAGGGATTTACATTACACTGTATTAGTGCCCTGCCCTAGGAATTGTCGTATCAATCTGACAGGGGGTCCTTGTTATTTTCACTAGAACTACCCCTGGGTGTTGTCTCTGTACATAGCGTGTATCTGGCCTATGGATACTAAACCCTTCAGTTGTATTCATAAATCTCTGTTGACAGGTGTTTGTGTCAATGGGCCAAATCAGCCATTTCGTCCAATCAGGATCTGATCTGTTGTGCTGGATAATGTCATCTAATCCTACCCCTTGTGTAGTTGAATTCTGCCCCCCACCCATCTGTGATGGTGTAGGAAACCCGGGTGAGTTCAGTTCCTTATTCTTGGCTAGTCCAAGACAGGATGTCTGTTGCACGGTTTCATTTAGAAATATCATCTGCTATGGAATGAGGCATGCTCTAAATAGCGCTTCTGTTCCCTGGACTTGCCAGTCCCTAGAACCCCAGATTGATTTTAAATCTATAGTGTCCTTCCATAGGTCGAAACCCTGTGCAGACAACTGGGCCATAAAGGAAGCAGAGTAAATCTGTTTGGTATTAGTCAACATAATCTTCTGTGCTGATGTTTTTACCACTTTGTAATAAAAGGACTTTGGGTCAGATGTGTTGAACCCTGAAAAGTATGTGAATTTCTGTGCAAAGGTTTGCGAACTACCTTTTGGAGTTGTTGGGCAGTGTTCCCACTGGTGGTATTCAAATACATTTCTAGGTGTTATAGATTTATGCAAGAAATGATGACCATAATGTTGATAACAGTACAATGTATCATAGTCTGAAGTACCAGTGGCAGTTTTTCTAAATCAGACATTAAATTGTTTACATTTTCAGTGTCCCAATCATCAGAAAATGTACTGGTGGTAATGATATCACTTAAAGAAATTTTAAATACATGTTTAAGCTTTAAAAGTTCAGTCGGACCGAATATATCGAAATCAATCTTGTCCCATACTATACCGTCCGGTATAGGAACTAATGTGATGTTCATTGAAGACAAGTCTCTTGGTTCACGATGTGAAGACTGGTGTGGTTTTAAAATCAAATTGACTCTTTGGGCTGTAGAGCTCTGCTGGAAGTATCGTCCATTAATAAACATACTAAAAGTTATAATTAAACCTAGCCAGAAAATAAAAAATAAAATCCCAGTGATATACCATAGTTCAATCCAAGGTGACACCAGGTAAGTCTTTCTAAAAAGTTCAAAAAGTCAGTGAGTTTCTGTTTGTGTGATTTTTTGGCTGGCGTCGTTTCCGGCTCACTTGGATCCAGTGAAAACGTATCAAAGTTCATGAAATAGCCAGAAGCAGTTCAATCAATTGTTGCAATTGCATCGGGATTTGTTGAAATCGGATTTTGCTCTTGACGAGGCATGTTGACGTAAATGTCTGTAGTCGGTCTGATTGCAACTTGGTTGCTAAGTTGATTTTCTTCTTGTTGCAGTGGAACGAGTTCCATAGCATTGTTGCTTAGTCCTTCATTCCGTACAGGTGGCTCTTCAAACGTGATGAGTCTTTCTGTTTGGACTTCTTGGATTGTAGCGAGAGGAGGGCGTCTGCTACTGTGAAGTCCACGAGGCCTACTGTTTAGTATCGGCCACATAGTGTGGTTTGATTAAGTCGATTGAGACAAATCTTTTCTCCTTTTTCCCGGCAAGAGGTGGCAGAAGTACAGTTCTTGTGCCTTGGATTGCAAGGACTGGTACAGGCTTTCTGTAGGATGGCCCAAATTCTTTCTTGTCAGCAATCTTCTCTCTGACCAGATCCCTGACTTTTGGGGTCCAGACAGGTCTTGCTGTTACTGCCTTGACTTCCTCAGTGGCGGCCTGTTTCTGGAGCACATTACTTTGTTGTGTCCTGGATTCATTTAGATCCTGTAAAACAGCCAAACGATCATGGATATCAAATGGTTTTTTATCCGCCACTGTGCCTTCACAATCAAGATCAGGTACCCACATTCTTGTCCCAAATAGGACCTCGTAAGGAGTGACACCCCCTAGAGAGCTTCTTGGCTGGTTGTTGATAGCTCGTTGGACCCCATAAAAGTGATCGACCCATCTACCGCCCTTGCCTAATACCCTAGCTGTTAAAGATTGCTTTAAGTCCCGGTTTTTCCTCTCCACAACGGAATTTCCCTCGTGATGGTACGGAGAGGAGTACCGCAATGCTACGCCCATTCCTTCTATGGCCTCTTTGTAAGCCCGAGAGCTAAACGCCGGACCACGGTCAGAATGTAACGTGCCAACTGCGTATGTGCCGATAAAGACTCACAAATATTTTATAACAGTTCGAGCATCAGCCGAGCGCTGAGGCCAAACCCATAGGAATCTAGAGCAGGAGTCCACTGCAACCATGATATATTTCTTGGACCCAACAGATTGCAGGGGTCCGCAGTGGTCCAAATACACACATGCGAGAGGTTTGTCTGATTTCAGCAACGGTGTCTGCGCTGGGCGTGTTACGGTGGAGCCTTTCATCTGCTGGCAGATGTCGCACTTTAAGACATAGGGGCCGATTCTGATGCGGTTTGGAAAAGCTTCCCGACCGATTCGGTTGGGAAATGGTGTCCGACCCACTCGGATCGGGAAAGTCCGACCGGCGGAGTAGGATGCATCCGGATGCTTCCAGATACGATTTGGTTGAACTCCCATTGACTTCAATGGGAACATTTGTTCCTAACCGCATCAGAATTGGGCCCTCGGTCGGGAAGACACGTTCCCGATCCGATTTGGAAGGAGCAAATGCCGTTAGGAGGCCTTCCTAACCGCATCAGAATCAGGCCCTCGGTCGGGAAGCTTTTCCAACCCGCATCAGAATCGGGCCCTTAGTCTTTGGTCTGCTTTGTTAACCCTGGCCACCAGTAGCGCTGTTTCAGTAAAGAAATAGTCGCTGTAACAACGCCTGTATGCGCAGAACCCAAACCCTCGTGTGCTGCTAGAATTAAGCCTTGCCTACGATCCATATTCGGTATTACTCTATCCCCCACTCCAGGAATCTGAGCATATGGAATGTTTTGTGCATCTAACTTGTAGGAGTACTTGAGTGGAAATTTCTTTGGTACTGCTGTGCTGCCTTTGCGTGAAGCATTGACTGCTACCATAATCTCACTGTCTACTCTCGTTTTTGAACGAGTAACTGCAGCTACGGCGGCTGTGCGTACAGCCCCTTTGCGGCTTCATCAGCCAATGAATTCCCTTCAACGTGAACGCCATCACGCTGATGACTCAGTGTATGTATCACGTGAGCCCTTGGTAGTTCGTTTCTCAACTCCACTTCCTATTCCCATAGCATTTTATGCTTAATTGTGCCACCTTTTGCATCTTTGAACCCGTTTTGTTCCCAATGATGTAGATATTCATTGTACGACTGTACACAGTAAAAGGATTCACACACAATAAGTGTGGGGAATTCGTGTTCCGTATTTATAAGTGCCAGTATCAGTGCTTTTAACTCTGCCAACTGAGCCGTGCAGTCTCGTAGAGATTGTGTTTTACTTTTAGTGCAACTCGGATGGAACTTTACATCGTGCATGCGACCTTTAACGATTGCACACGCTGCGCTGTAAACTTGCTTACTCCCTATGGCTGGTTGAGCAGATCCGTCAGTGTAAATAATGTATTCATACTGATCTAGAGGCAAAATCTCATTTGGTAGAGGATATTCTTGTTCGTATTGCAGAAATGCTTGTGTTTTTAAACTTGGATCAAATCTGTATTCAACATCCGTTGCAGTAAGAGAATTAGCCCATTGTATCCATCTGGGATGTAAGGCTTTCGCATTTGGAATGCTAGCTTTTGTAACAGCTTCTAAAGCTGGTACTGGGGTCACGACAATTATGCGTTTACCCTGAGCCAGAGCTCTTTCTCTTGCTACAGCGGTCTGCACTGCTGTCAGGATTTTTTCTGTTGAAGTGAAACGCATTTCTGCGTTTGTGTACAGGTGTGATTTGTATGCGATTGGTACTGTTTCGCCTTCATTGAAAGTTAAATAAGTGTACCCGCATTGACCCGCTATGACTCGGATCACTAAGTTGCGTACGTTTAAGCGTGTCTGTAAATGTTTAGAAGCTATCATGTCTTCCTGTAGTGAACGTAGGATATTTGTATGTTCCTGTGTCCATTGTCTGACTGTAAAATCAGGTTTTATTAAGTCGTAGAAAGGTTTTACTCTTTCTGCGTAATCCAAAATGTATGTTCGACCAAAATTTAGGAATCCCAGAATTGATTGTAAATTCTTTAATCATTTTGGAGGCTGGAGCAGCGCACACTTTTCTAAAAAGTTAGCTGCTAGGCTTTTTCCTTCACTTCACAGCTCACACCCTAAAAATAGAACACTGAGGTGGGCAATTTTTGATTTTTTGAAATTAAATTTATAGCCCTCAGAGGCGAATCCCATAATAATGGTGCTCACCCTGGTCAAGTGCCTCGGTAAGTCATTGTCCGTCAGATAAATATCATCTACATAGGACAATGCTTCTTCATCCAAATTTTGGAGTAACTCTGTTACTCTTGCTGAAAATACCCCGGGGCTATTTTTATACCCTTGGGCTAGTCGACATAATTGTCGCTGAGACCCTAACGCACTGAATGCGGTCACATACCTCCTTTCAGGCGCTATATTTTGGCAAAAAAATACATTTGAGATATCTAGTGTTGTTTTGTATTTTTTGCGCACAATGTTATTCATTAATGCGGCACTGTGTGCATTTTGAACTGCAAATGTCTTTGTGAAAGTATTTAGATGTCTGTAATCCAAAACTAAATGATATGTGTTGTCAGGTTTCATTACGGGAAACAAAGGATTGTTCATAGATGAAGTGCAATTTTCTATCACCCCCTGGTATTCTAGTTGATCTAGGATCTCCCTGACTTCTTTTTTAGCTTCCTGCTTTATAGGGTATTGCCTTTGAGCATTTGGGGAAACTTTTAACGGGATCACGTGGTGGGTTGAATCCTCATTCCAACCAACATGATTCTTGTACAATGCTGGAGCTAGGGCAACCGCCCACTCCTGCGCATATGCATGTTTTAAATGTATGGGAACGAGGTCGGAAAAGGCTGGAAAAATTACAGTTTCTCCCCTAGGGCACTCCATGACGAATGCTGGTGGCCAGTCTTGTTCTGCTAATAGAATGTCATAACCAGATGATAGATTTTTCCAAAAGAGACCTTTAATTTTCCTGGGCTTGTCCCCCTCCAGCCGGAGTGCTATCTCATGTAACTTATGTGGGACACTTACCCGAGTATCAGGTGTTTCCACCATGATATACTCACTCAACTCCGCTGTCACCAGAAATTCCTTCAGGTTCTGGTGAGCTATTGTTACTTCTGCCACGCTGTCTAGCATCGTCAGAGCCCATTCCCCGTTCAGAAGCTGTGTCCTCAGAATTCTGGGCATGTCTGATCTTGAGACCTGCTACCTTCTTCTTTTTGAACTGATGTTTCGATTTTTGTTTATCATCTTTTTTAGGTGCGTAGTCCGCAGCGCGTTGCGTGTCTCTGGACTTTGTACGCTCCTCTGACCGTCCTTCCCTCTCGGAGTTTTTTGATGAACCCTGAAAGGAACGAGAGGAACGAGTATCAGTATCCTGATACCTGTCAGGTTTTTTAATATTATCCCTATTCCTGAGGTTATACCTCCTTTCAGAGGGGTCCTGTTGAGGAGACCTACCTCTAGATTGAGATCTGCTGTCTTTAGACTTTTGTTGTTTTTATTTTCCCACTTCTTTTTAGAAGAAGTAGGTGTCTGCTTTGTAGTGTCCTTTTCAGGACTGCCCACTAGTTGGGGTTTTAATGCCTTCCCACCTAGACTGTCTCTGCCTAATTCTGCATATGCAGTTTAAATTATTTTGGGTAGTTCGTGTTGTTGATCTATTGGACCGAACTCCCTTAGGCGTTGGCGGATCGCCACTGAAGCTGCTTCCCCCTTAATGTTAGCTAGTATTATGGCTGATACCTGGTCAAAGTTATTTAGTAAATTCATCCCTATGTTAAGGCCAGGCTCTGCTCCGTACTCATTTTGTATCTGTCTCAATACATCAGGTATTACTGCTAAGGACAGGATACCATGTGTTCTGGTATATATGGCAGCAAAGACTGAACCCCAAGAGGTGCAGTCCTCCACTTGTGGTGTGATCCCCATGGGCAAGCAGATTGTTAGAATTCTGTGTTTGTCATAGGCGGTAGTATTCGGAAATACTGCCTCAAGCTGAGTTATTTTCTGAGCTATCCAGAATGGTATTTGTTCGCGTTTTGCAGGCATTTTGCCCATTACCGCGTCTAATGTTTGAGGAGTAATTTTATTTCCTGTACCCTGAGCTGGAGTACTAGTTGCTGCACCTGGTGCAGGTTGGATTGTTAAAGTCCGCATGACAAATTGTGTCAGGTTTCTGTAGATTTTAATTAAATCTCTGTGTTGTACGAGTAATTCTGGCTGTGGCATTGTTCCAATGTCAGGGTGCGGTGTGTAAGCCGCTAGTATTGGCCATGTGGCCCCGTCTCCTCCGAGCGGGCCTAATGTTACTCTTTCTCTTACATGGGGTAGGGTGCCATTAAACCAGTAATAATGTTCCTGGTAAGTGAGTGGAATCTATATGTCTTCGAACGGAGCATATTCCCTTGGTGCATTTCCTCTCAAATAGTAGTGAAATGTCTTTGTTATGGCATTTGCTGCTGGGAGTGTAACCCATGAATAGAATACCTCTGTTTTGTTTGATTTGTGTGCCGCAATCACGAAAACTACTATGCCACCCGTGGCTGGTAAGCCATTTTCTAATAGTCTTAGGGTGACTGTCCTTCTGAAATTTGGTGCAATCTGTATTGCATCCTCAGGATCTTCTCCCTCTAAAACGTTCAGGTCAACTCTCTCATCCCCTGAACCAGTCATGTTTGGAGGAATAGGTGTTCCCAGGGAACTTAAGATGAGGTGTTATGCACAATTCAGGAACTAAATGTCCTTTCAAGCTTGATTAACCAACAGCCAATAAATAGTATTCTTGTACTACTCAGCTGTGGCGGAGTTTGTGCCCACCCACTCCAGACGTCTCTGGTGTTTTGTGAGTAGGTTCTCTAAGAATAGCACGACTGAACTACTCAGATTCTACTGTTAAATAAGTACCAAACCAACGTTGGGCACCATGTCGTGTAGTTCCTATAGTACCCATGCAGGACCTGCGCATTTATATAACATAAACTGTGGGCTTGGTGTTAGACTGACTCTGTGCACTCCCACCGTATATTTGCATTAGGTAGCTCACAGTGCCACTAGAATCTCCTTTTATCGGGGAGAGATTAGTTCCTGGCAACCTTAGACCATGACAACCCAAATTCCTCAGAATCGTGGAAACAATATACTACTTTTTGCTCAGTCACTTGTGCTTACTTATTCGGTTTGTCTCAGAGAGTTACACAGAATAAACAGTCTGGGCGTTTCAATAAGTATTTATTGAACAGTTGTTATTCTAGTGTAAAATATATGTGCTGCGGCAATCAGCAGACAATAGCAGAGATATATTATCAGCAGTACGATAAAAGCAAAGGGATAGAACAGTTCTACCATATTGCAATAGTCATGAATACATACATGAATATAAAAAGCATTATGAAAGTGCGCGTACTCCTACGATGCCTTACTAGATGTACCTGAGTGTACCTAGCATATGTGTATGTCTAAAAGCCTAAGAGCCAAGAATCCTTCTAGGATTTAGTCGAACCCCCATACCTGAATAGAGAGAGTGTGGGGCACCGTCCTGGTCTCGAGTTGGACACCCCGCAAGGGCTGTGTTAGACCGCTGTCAGCTGGAGCGACTGAATTCAGGAGCCTCAGCGCCTCTGGTCAGTGTGTCAGCATGGAAGTCTTGGTTCCCTCTATCTTACCGGGGAAAAATGTGGTGTGTTTATACCCTGAAGACTCTAGTTGCTTCGTATGGTTTGTATTGGCCCTTGTTAGGTGTGAGGAAGACGTCAGGGGTGAACTTTGTGCATACATATTATGCAGGTGGTGTATTCCTAGAGAGCCATGCATAATTGATGAGTACAGTGTGGGCCTGTGTTTGGGAAAAACCCTGCTGTATTCAAAACCACAGACTAGATAACGTTCAGCCCTCAGAGCTCATTGTGTACTGGCGAGGACCAATGTAGGTGAAAGATCATGCCTATATAAGGAATCATGACTATAATAGGACATGTACAGTTATGACTGTAATAGGGCATATGCGGCTTTGACCATAATAGGGCAAGTACGAATATGACCGTATTAGGGCAAATACGAATACGTCCATTTTAGGGCATGTATGAACGGGTCTACATTAGGGCCTCTATACGGGACATAACAAGAGGACCCCAAGACCCACTCTTCAGGCCACTTCAATGGACGTGCAGAAGGACGCTCAGAGGACTGCCTGCTGTGGTGGCCTGCTGTGTACTCTGCAAGATTGCTTTGCTGCACCTAGAAGGACTGCTTTGCTACCAGGAGCCTGCCTTGAACCCTCAGAGGCCTGCCCTGCTTCTTCCCCTGAACCAAGGACTACCAGAGTGACTCCAAGGGCTAGATTTGTGGACTCGTCTTCAGAGCCTCAGGGATCAAAAGGGCTCCCACCATCTCAACCCGGTGCCTGGATACAGCCTGAGTGAGTCCTAACCCCCCAAATGGTGCCTCTCCAGTCCTGGCCCCTTGGTGGTGGTGCTAAAGTTGCCCAGATGCCAAAATCCAAAATTAAGGACTTAGAAAAGTTTGGGGTAAAAACTGCGCTGAGAATTGAGGGAATACCGGGACCAACCTAGTCGTCTATCCACTCAAGGTGCATCACCAGTCGGCCTGACTTCGTGGCAGCTCCCGCTACGTTCTTCTCTGCAATGGCAAACCTATTCAGCAGTCCCTCAGCGAAAGGTTATCCAGCCTCCTGGAACTCTTGTCGGCTACAGTCTCCTGGCTCGTCCCACTGTAGATTTTCGATTTCCCAAAAAGTGACTAAAGTCAAACGTAGAAATCTTTACCACGATTTTGACCAGTGGCTCCCAGACGATGATGCTCCTTCTTTGGACACTGCCTGCAGCCTTGCCCTGCTGAACTTTACCTCCTCAGAACTTTTTTCAAAACTTCTTCTAAGTACGAAGGGAAGCGCCAACCAGGCCCAATGCACTTTGTGTATCCAAACTGCGCTCCATCGTGGTCAGCCCAATTTTTCAGCTTTGAGCTGGTCTCATGAGACTAGATGTCCTTGGTTGGAGATTTGATCTTAGAGGCACTCGTTTTTACAAAAAAAATTAATAACTCTGGTTCTGCTGATTGGATTTTGGCATTTTGGTGTCAAATAATGTATTAAAATGTAGTCTTTTTTTAAATTGGTGTGGGATTTTACTTTTGTTGTGTTTTTAATTTATTACTATGTGTGTGCTGCATAAATACTTCACACAGTGCCTCTAATCTAAGCCTGACTGCTTTTGTGCCAAGCTACAGAGAGTTAAGCACAGGTTAATTTAGTAAATTTTTTGGTTCACCTTGATGGGGGTTTTTGCTGTTGTTCGAACATAGATCTTCCCCCCAACCAGCAAACCAATTCCTCACATTGGTGTTAAACGGTTTGAATCAGGACTTGTGTTTGTACAGTGACATATAGTGATTTATAAAACACAAAAATCCCATATAAATAGTTTGATACCAGATTTGATTTTTTATAATTTGTCCTTGATTGGCCATATTTTTTTTTCCTTTTTCCAAATTTGATTCCTGTCTTACATTTTGTGTGCCTGTGACTCTTGCCTGCCAAGATGGAGTTGGATATCAACACCATTGAAAGCTACACCATGGCTGAGCTGAGGAAGTTGTGTAGGGAGAGGGGACTGAGACCACCTAGGGGCGTTTGAAAGTTTGAGTATCAGATAGCCCTCAGAGCCTGGGAGGAGGTCCACAAAATGCAAGCTGCAGCACAGGAGGATGATGAGGAGGAGGATGTACTGGATCAGGAGGAGCAGGGAATATAGGCTGAGGCTACAAAGCTGGAGAGAGAGGAGCTTCTTTTTTGCTTGGCCCCAGGACCAGAGGAGAGAGTGAGACCGACAGGAATAAGGTTCCCTGCTGGGGCCAGCACAGGAAGCAGTATGTTCCCCCCATCCCCCTAAGAACCTGGGGACAGGAGAGCTGAAGGGGAGTGCCAGCTGCATGTCCTGGTAGTGAAATACTCATACATTTGTTTTTCACTGCTGGGAGGCTTACTTATCCCATAGGGTAAAATTGGGTTGCCTTATTACATTTCATATGTACTAATGTTTAACTGGGAACAGGAAGGCAGTTAATGTTTGGTATCTGAGAAAATGTTATTAAAAATCTTCTTTAACGGTGGGGGGCGTGGCCAGGCCGCGCACCAAGATGGCTGCTTGTCCGTGAAGCTCCGGAGCCGCCGCCCGATAAATGCAGCCATGCTCTGCTTCTACGGCACATCAGCAGCCATGAAGTAGTTCTGTGCTCACCGTGAAACCCTGGGAGTCCTCGGAGCCTGCGGCGGTGCAGAATCCAGCCTTCACGACATCACACTTATGCTCGCTGGCAGCAGCCTGACGCGGCACTCTGAGGCCCTGCGACGACAGGGGTCGTGGGCGAGCCTGAGGGCAGGGCTGCAGCTAGGGTGAGTGGCCGTGCTGCAACTCGAGGCACGGGCGGGAGAGATGCGCGACAGCGAAACGGCCGGAGGGACTATCCAGCTGTTATGCCTGAAACCGCATAATCAGCCCAAGATGGGTGAGTCCTGCGCCTCTCCCCACAAGCCCTAACACCTCCCGCAGGCGCTACATTTGTGGGCAGCGATAGAGGTGGCATGAGTTGGGCCTACTGCCTACATATGAACCCGAATCCTAGACCCATGGCATACTTGGTGTAACGACGGATGGGCGGTCCACCTTTCCCCAATGCCACACCAGCGCACAAAAATACAGGCAATACTTGCTAATATGCATGCGGGGATGGGACGGCTTGCGCTGAGACCATTGTGCCCAAATCATGAGAGGATCCCGTGCCTTGGTGGGCGGTGATGACCGAGCATATTTCTTCTTTTGAGCACACTGCGACTGTTTAGCCCCTACATCCAGCAAGACAGAGTGACACCTCCTAACAAGGAGGCTTGGACTATCTTGTGAGCTCTCCTTTGCGACTCCCACTGCCAGCAAGTGATGCCCATCAAGGCCTGACAACATTGCTGCTACCCTTCCGGGTCCAGCGTGTGAGAAGTTGGCCTGGTATATGCTGTCCACTAATTAAAGTGGGCACCTTGCACCAGTCCAAACGACCTTTATGATGTATGAGGTCAAAGATAACCTTTAGAAAGCTATCCTAGTGGTAGCTGTGGAGAGCAGCCTTCAGACTTAATCTTGAAGGAATGTAAAGCAGCTTGTTTTACCATAATATCACCTCCTGAATGACTAAATGAAGGGGAACCACACAGTAGTTATATAAAAATATGTATTTATTAATATAGCACTCTCTACTATCCTCTATACGAGGATAGAACACAAAGCACACAATACAAGATCAATAGAACAGTTGTAAGTAGCACAATACACAGTGGGCTCCAGGGGGAGACCAAACCATCTACTAAAATAGTGGTATACCAGTCACGGCTGAGATCAAGACAAGGTCTGGAGCACGTAGAAACGCTGGGACCCCAAAGAACCACCCAAGGTGAGTAGACAGGGACCCCACGGAGGCCGGGTGCAGTGTGAGAACACGACCGCGGGCTCCGTACAATTCTATGGGGAAGTCGCGGTAACACTTTTAAAGTTTAAGGACCCTTCTAGGAGGACTTCGAGTGAACCCGTTGGAACTTAAGAGTTTGAAGAGCCACCCCACCCGTGGATACCGAAGTACCCGAGTTACCTATCCCAGAGGAGCCGGGTGCAGAGGTCTGAAGTGGCGTCGGAAACTGCTGTCGTTCTCAATGGAGAGCTGCAAAGAAGTACTGCTGCCGTGAAGGTGAAAAGGGTCCGGTGGAATTCAAGTCTGGATTCAGGAAGGAAGGAACCTGAAAGCAGAGGGGACAGAGTCTGGGTCACTTCAGATTGACCAGGGGCTCGGTAGACGAATGCCCACCGATGTCAGGTGCGAAGAAGGGATGCTTGACTCTGCAGCCACGAGGACCAGGAGATGTCGAAGATGACCAGGAGCCGGAGGAGAGCTGTCCCATGAAGGATGTTGAGTGCTGAGGGGTCGGTGTCTGGCGGGACCACCAACAAGCCTTGTCAAAAGCAACCCACGCAGGACGGTCAAGCAGGTTACGGTGGGGACCAGCAAGGTCCAGGGGACTCCCCGAGCAATGGAGAGTCAGGGCACGTCTGGAGCAACCAGGAAAGCCCAACGGAAATCAAGATGACCCTCAGGAGAACCCACAGGCCGAATGACCAGGAGTCGCAAGGGAACCTCGAGCAAGATTGCAAAGCACCAGCCCACGAAGCACTCGGTGCGAGGAGGCCGGAGTTCTTTGGAGCAAATACTACTCAGGGTCAGGACTACACGGAGTCTAATGCACAAGCTCGGGAATCGCCAACAAGCATATGCACTTGTAAATGGACGCGGTGCACAGGGGTTCGGGTTATGCAGTCCCCACGAGGGATACTGGCCTCAAACTCGGTGAGAGGGCAGATTGACCTCAGAGACCTTCAGTAACCCACCTCCTGTGTTGCTGAAATCTTCGGAGTCCGCAGAAGCTCAGGAGCAGCAGACCGGTCAGTTGCGGTTGGTGCCTGCGAATGCCGGTGAGTGACTCTTTCACCCCAAGGGAGATTCTTCAGTTGTCTTTAGTGCACCACAGATCCTGCACAGAGCCTGTATGGAGCCCAGGCACAAACTAAGCTCCGGACAGAAAGGGGGACGAAGTCGAGCCCAGTCGAGGTCCAGAGTGTCCAAACGGTCAAAGGTCAATGGCTTCTTCTTGTAGAATCTTGTCCACGTAAAATCTACAGTCTTACAGCCAGGTAAGCCCTTTTGTACCCACGGGAGAGGGTTGGACAGATTCAGGGGACCCTCCTAGGGGAGGGGCAGGACAGAGGGGTGGTTACACCTATGTCCTTTGTCCAGTATCGCGCCAGAGCAGGAGCCAATGGCTCCCAGAACTGGTTTGAGCTGGACTATGCACAGGGACACCAAATGTGCCCCAGGTGCAGACTTTCAGGCACCCTCAGAGTGCACCCACCCAGCCCCAATACACTAAACCCTGTCTGGGAGGTGGTCACACCACCTCCCTGTGACAGGATGCCTATTGTGCTGCCTTTCTCTGCTCGAGCTTGGCTCAGCAGTAGGAGGGCAGAAATGTGTCTCTGGTTGGCAGCATCCATTTTGTGCTGTCCGGGTCGGGAAGGCTGGCACCGGTCAGACCAGTGACCCCACGAAGCTCGTTTCTGAAGGGTGGAATCATACCTCCCACACCAGTTACTGGTGTGGAGGTATGATTCCAAGGTGTTTGATACCAAACACGATATGTTTCTATGCAGCCGATTTTGAGATAGCATTTACCGCGAGGTTATAATGCACCTCTACCTATATGTCCGGCTGAGTCACAGACAACCCGGGAGAATGGTCTCCAAAGGCTGCAGAGGGGCTCTGCTCATGCAGGGGCACCCTCTCACTAAAAGCCCAGCACCCTGCCTTCCGGATTGCTAAGGCCTGCTATAGGGGTGACTTATAAGTTTTAAGTGTAGTGACCACTAGATATAGTGAACCTATATCTAAAGTATGTGGTGCAAGCACCAGCTTTCACAGGTTGCAGTAGCAGACCTGGAGTTCCATTTTGCATGGCCTCTCATGGGTGGCATAATACATGCTTCAGCCCATGAGAGGCCTCTGGGGTACCTATGCCCTGGGTACATGGGTACCATATACTAGGGACTGATAAGGGTACCCCAGTATCCAATCTGGAGTGTACCAAAGTACATGTATGTCAATTTAAGGGAGAAAGCAGATAGACTGGGGTCCTGATTAGCAGGATCCCAGTAAGACTAGTCAAAAACAGTGAGACATCAAGCAAAAAGTGGGGGTAACCATAAGAAGCAGATCCTACTTTCCTACACAACCCTCCCCCCCACAACGAAAGGACATGAGACTAACCTAGACCAGTTGAGTCTTCATTTTCTAAGTTGAAATATCTGGAGAGTCCATCTGCATTGGCATGGTTACTCCCAGATCTATGTTCCACTGAATAGTCCATCCCCTGTAGGGAAATGGACAACCTCAAAATTTTGGGGTTTTCACCCTTCATCTGTTTTAGCCATAAGAGGGGCTTATGGTCTGTCTGAACAATGAAGTGAGTGCCAAACAAGTATGGCCTCAACTTCTTCAGAGCCCAAACCACAGCAAAGGCTTCCCTCTCAATAGCTGACTAACGTTTCTTTCTGGGGGTCAGCCTTCTGCTTATAAAAGCTACAGGCTGATCCTGACCCTCTTCATTCAGTTGTGATAACACAGCCCCTACCCCCAACTCAGATGCATCAGTTTGAACAATGAATTGTTTGGAATAGTCAGGACTTTGCAGAATGGGAGCAGTGCACATGGCCTGCTTCAGGTCATCAAATGCCTTTTGACAGCTAACTGTCCACTGAACTTTCTTAGGCATTCTTTTAGAGGTCAGATCATTTAAGGGGGTCACTATGGATCCATATCCCTTAACAAACCTCCTGTAGTACCCAGTCAGGCCCAAGAAAGCTCTGACCTGAGTCTGGGAAGTTGGAGCAACCCAGTCCATGATGGTCTGGATTTTGCTCTGCAATGGTTGAACCTGGCCTCCACCCACAAGGTGGCCCAGGTACACAACCTTACTCTGCCCTATCTGGCACTTGGTGGCCTTGATAGTGAGGCCTGCCTTTTGCAGGGCCTCCAGAATATTTCTTAGGTGGACCAGGTGATCCTCCCAGGTGGAACTAAAGACAGCAATATCATCAAGATAAGCTGCACTATAGTCTTCCAGGCCTGTGAGAACTTTATTCACCAACCTTTGAAATGTGGCAGATGCATTTTTCAAGCCAAAGGGCATTACCACAAATTGATAGTGCCTACTAGGGGTTGAAAATGCTGTTTTGGGTCTGGCATCCTCAGCCAGTCTGATTTGCCAATATCCAGCTGTGAGGTGAAATGTACTCAAGAACTTGGCTGAGGCCAAAGTATCAATGAGCTCGTCTGCCCTAGGAATAGGATGAGCATCAGTCCTAGTGACTGCATTGAGCCCCCTGTAGTCCACACAAAACCTCATTTCTCTCTTACCACTCTGGGTATGAGGTTTGGGTACCAGGACCACTGGACTAGCCCAAGGGCTATTTGAGGGTTCAATGACTCCCAATTCCAGCATCTTTTGGACGTCAGTCCTGATGCAGTCCCTGACATGGTCAGGTTGCCTGTAAATCTTATTTTTAACAGGCAGACTTTCACCTGTGTCCACTTTATGGGTACACCAAGTGGTCTGACTAGGAGTCAGGGAGAACATATGTCTGTACTGATTGAGGACCTTCCTGCAATCAGTCTGTTGCTGCACAGTGAGGCTGCCTGCCAAGGCTACACCATCAACTGAGCCATCATCAGGGTTCTGTGAGAGGAGGTCAGGGAGTGGGTCACTCTCTTCCTCCTGTCCCTCATCAGTAGCCATGAGCAAGCCCATGCCTGCCCTGTCAACATATGGTTTGAGCCTGTTCACATGGAGCACCCTGTGGGGGCTCCTGGGAGTTCCAAGGTCCACCAGGTAGGTGACCTCTCCCTTCTGCTCAAGAATGGTATGGGGTCCACTCCACTTGTCCTGGAGAGCTGCTGGGGCCACAGGCTCCAACACCCATACCTTCTGTCCTGGCTGGTACACAGTCAGCACAGCCTTTTGGTCATGCCAAGCTTTCTGTAATTCTTGGCTAGCCTCAAGGTTTTTACTTGCCTTCTTCATATACTCAGCCATCCTGGAGCGGAGACCAAGTACATAGTCCACTATGTCTTGTTTAGGTGGTTTGAGAGGTAACTCCCATCCTTCCTTCACTAAACATAAGGGGCCCCTAACTGGATGTTCAAACAGAAGTTCAAAAGGGCTGTAGCCAACCCCCTTCTGAGGAACCTCTCTGTAGGCAAAGAGAAGGCAGGGCAACAGGACATCCCATTTTCGCCTAAGCTTTTCTGGGAGGCCCATGATCCTGCCCTTCAGGGTTTTGTTGAATCTCTCAACCAACCCATTGCATTGTGGGTGATAGGGTGTGGTAAATTTGTAATTTACTCCACACTCCTTCCACATAGCAGTAATGTAACTAGACATGAAGTTTGCACCTCTGTCAGTTAGGACCTCCTTATGGAAACCCACTCTGGAAAAAATTCCCAGGAGGGCCCTGGCCACCACAGGAGCTGTGGTGGTTCTAAGGGGTATGGCTTCTGGGTACCTAGTGGCATGGTCCACCACCACTAGAATATATCTGTGCCCAGATGCAGTTGGAGGGTCCATGGGACCAATTATGTCAATCCCAACCCTCTCAAAGGGAACCCCCACCACAGGTAGTGGTACCAGGGGGGCCTTTGTGGTACCACCTGCCTTACCACTGGCTTGACAGGTGGTACAGGAGCAACAAAACTCCTTTGTGTCCTCTGACATGTGAGGCCAGTGAAAGTGAGGGACAAGCCTGTCCCAAGTCTTACTTTGGCCTAGGTGTCCTGCTAAAGGGATATCATGTGCCAGTGTCAGTAGGAAGCCCCATAAACTTCAGAGGTATAACCAACCTCCTGGTAGCACCAGGCTTGGGGTCCCTACCCTCTGAGTAAAGGAGTCCTTCATCCCAGTAGATCCTGTGGGACCCACTGGCACTCCCAGCAGCCTCAGCAGCAGCTTGTTGTCTGAGGGGTACAAGAGAGGGGCAGCTGTGCTGCTCCTGACTCAGTTCTGCCCTGGACGGGCCCCCTGTCCCCAAGAACTCAACCTGATCAGGTTCAAGTTCCTCTGAGACAGTTCCTTCACAGGGACTGGAATCATCCTCCTCAGGAGACTGATCCTCACTCTGAGTCTGGGGGGAAGACACTACCTTACCCCTACTGCTCCTTCTCTTGGAAGGCACCTGGTCCATTCTTCCAGGTTCCAGGGCCTGTTCAGTGGAAGACATTTTTGCCTGTGACCTAGTCACAGCAAACACATCTGCAGAGATGCCCAACATTGCTGCATGTGTCCTGAGTTCCACTTCAGCCCAGGCTTAAGTTTCCAAATCATTGCCCAACAAGCATTTCACAGGGAGGTCTGAGCTAACCACAACCTTCTTAGGGCCAGTTACCCCTCCCCAGCTGAAATTAACAACTGCCAAGGAATGGTCTGTCCTGACATTGCTAGCATTGGTCACTTGGTACATCTCACCAAGTATGATCTGGTCAGGGCTCACAAGATCCTTAGTCACCATTGTGACACTGGCTCCTGTGTCCCTATATGCCATGGCCACCTTACCATTTATTAAGGGCTGTTGTCTGTATTTGCCCAGATTACTGGGACTGACAAATAGGGAGGCAATATCCATGCCTCCATCACAGACTAAAACAGCCTGAGCTGGAGTTCTGACTAGGCCAGAACCCATCTCAGATCCCAGGGTTAACCCTACTATACCCTTGTTCCCTGTACCACCACTTGGAGCTGAACTAGGGGGAACAGTTGCCTTAGGGGCAGTGGTGGTGGTAGGAGGATCTTTGGCCCTTGGGCAATTGGCATCTCTAGGCCAATGTGTTTTCTCCTTACACAGGAAGCACCAAGGTTTCTTTCTGCCTTTTCCCTTGTTAGATTGAGACTCACCCCCAGATGCAGGTTTTTGGGGCCCTGGAGAAGACTTCTGGTCTTTACCATTCTCCCCACCTTTATCTGCTGGTTTAGCATCTTGCTTCTTTTGGTCACCACCTGTGGTCTGGTTTTTCTGCTTCACCCTGGTTCTGACCCACCTATCTGCCTTCTTTCCCAATTCTTGGGGAGAAGTCAGATCAGAGTCAACCACGTACTGATTAGGGGTGGGCGGAATTTGCGCAGTCGCGCTACGCAAAGCTCCGCGAAACGGTAAAAAATCTCCGCGAGCACGCAAAAGTTCCGCGAACACGCGGAATTGCTTGTTCCGCCCGTTCGCGATGCTTTTTTCCTGTTCGCGAACGCTGTTTGCGTGCTCGGGGAGAAATATCTCGCGAACACGCATTTTGAAAGCGCGAACAAGTCAAAAATTCCGCGAAGCCGCGGATCGTGGAATTTTTGGCAATTTCGCGTTCTCCGCGGAACGCGAAATTACCCAAATTCCGCAAATTCCGCGAGCGGAACGGAATTTACCACCCAGGCCTAGTACTGATGCAACAACTGATTTTGGCAATTATTAAGGATATGCTCCCTCATAATCAAATTGCACAATCCCTTGAAATCATTCACTTTGCTGCCAAGTAACCAGCCTCCCAGAGCCTTAGTAGCACGATCTACAAAGTCTACCCAGTCCTGAGTCTCTGCCTTCTGTGTGTCTCTGAACTTAATCCTGTACTGTTCAGTGGTTAAGCCAAACCCATCAATGAGAGCACTCTTCAGGACTGAATAGTTGTCAGCATCCTCCTCTCTAACAGTGAGGAGCTTATCTATGCCTTTGTCAGCAAAAGAGAGCCACAAGATAGCTGCCCACTGCCCCTGAGGGACCTTCTGTACTTTACAGGCCCTCTCTAAAGCAGTTATCCATTTGTGGATGTCATCCCCACCATGGTAGGGAGGGACTATCTTACTCAGGTTCCTATGATCATAAGTATACTCCTTAATCCTAGGGACACTGTTGCTGCCACCATGGGACTCTAGTCCCAATCTCTTCCTAGCCTTCTGGAGTTCCAAGGATTCCTTATCTAGTGCCAATTGCTCTTGCCTGAGCCTAAGCTTGACTTTCTCAAGCTCTAGAAATTGGCACTCTCTGTCATAAGAGCTATCTCTCTTATGGGATATGAAGGTCCCTATAGAAGTTCCTGAATGGTGAGATTCAGCAGAGGTAGATCTAGATCTCCTGGGTAAACTCTGCACTCTTCCTGGAGGAGTAAAGAGGGGGCCACCGGGGCCTTCTCCACCACCTCCTGGAAGATCTAAGTTGTCCAGGTGGGAATCATTTTGATCCTCCTGGTCAGGGTTTGATTCTAGGTCAAAGAAAGTTTCACTTCCTGGCCTGTCCTCATTCCCTGCCCCACCCACTCTTTCTACCTCATCTGACCCTGGGGTCTTCCTAAGGTCATCTAAGAGTAACACCTCAATGAGACGTGGGGTGTTGGCATTTCTCCCTGTCTTCAGCTTCCTAGAAGCACACAAGGCTTTCAAATCCTGAAATGTGAGACCATTGTACCTAGAAGGCAGAGAGCCACTGGCTTCTCCTTTAGAAGACATACTAAGTGTGGTGTGATGTATGCACCTACCTAACCTAGTGGGAACTAAACTCTCTTAGGTTGAAGAAAGGGTGTGCAAGACCCTTTACTTACCCAACCCCAAGTTCAGTAGAACTTACTTATTCTAATCTTGAAGTATTATATGTGCCTAATACTTTAGAGGTTTTCAGTTAATCACTCAATGAGATTTATCTGGCAAAACAATAGCAAGCTTGAATCCCAACCGCTGCACACCAATGTGAGAAGTTGGCCTGGTATATGCTGTCCACTAATTAAAGTGGGCACCTTGCACCAGTCCAAACGACCCTTATGATGTATGAGGTCAAAGATAACCTTTAGAAAGCTATCCTAGTGGTAGCTGTGGAGAGCAGCCTTCAGGCTTAATCTTGAAGGAATGTAAAGCAGCTTGTGTTACCAGAATATCACCTCCTGAATGACTAAATGAAGGGGAACCAAACAGTAGTTTTATAAAAATATGTATTTATTAATATAACACTCTCTACTATCCTCTACACGAGGATAGAACACAAAGCACACAATACGAGATCAATAGAACAGCTGTAAGTAGCACAATCCACAGTGGGCTCCAGGGGGAGACAAAACCATATACTAAAATAGTGGTATAACAGTCACGACTGAGATCAAGACAAGGTCTGGAGCACGTAGAATCGCTGGGACCCCAAGGAACCACCCAAGATGAGTAGACATGGACCCCACGGAGGCCGGGTGCAGTGTGAGAACACGACCGTGGGCTCCATACAATTCTATGGGGAAGTCGCGGTTACACTTTTAAAGTTTAAGGACCCTTCTAGGAGGACTTCGAGCAAACCCGTTGGAACGTAAGAGTTTGAAGAGCCACCCCACCCGTGGATACCGAAGTACCCGAGTTACCTATCCCAGAGGAGCCGGGTGCATAGATCTGAAGTGGCGTCGGAAACTGCCGTCGTTCTCAATGGAGAGCTGCAAAGAAGTACTCCTGCCATGAAGGTGAAAATGGTCCGGTGGAATCCAAGCCTGGATTCAGGACGGAAGGATCCTGAAAGCAGAGTGGACAGAGTCTGGGTCACTTCAGAGAGACCAGGGGCTCGGTAGACGAATGCCCACCGATGTCAGGTGCAAAGAAGGGATGCTTGACTCTGCAGCCACGAGGAATAGGAGATGTCAAGGACAACCAGGAGCCGGAGGTGAGCTGTTCCATGAAGGCTGTCGAGTGCTGAGGGGTCGGTGTCTGGCGGGAGCACCAACAAGCCTTGGATAAAAGCAACCCACACAGGAAGGTCAAGCAGGTTACGGTGGGGACCAGCAAGGTCCAGGGGACTCCCCAAGCAATGGAGAGTCAGGGCACGTGTGGAGCAACCAGGAAAGCCCAACGGAAATCAAGATGACCCTCAGGAGGACCCACAGGCCGAATGACCAGGAGTCGTGAGGGAACCTCGAGCAAGATTGCAAAGTACCAGCCCCGGAGCACTCAGTGTGAGGAGGCTGGAGTTCTTTGGAGCAAATACTGCTCAGGGTCAGGACTACACGGAGTCCATGCACAAGCTCGGGAATCGCCAACAAGCATATGCACTTACAAATGGACACGGTGCACAGGGGTTCAGGTTATGCAGTCCCCACGAGGGATACTGGCCTCAAACTCAGTGAGAGGGCAGAACGACCTCAGGGACCTTCAGTAACCCACCTCCTGTGTTGCTGAAATCTTTGGAGTCTGCAGGAGCTCAGGAGCAGCAGACCGGTCAGTTGCGGTTAGGTGCCTGCGAATGCAGGGGAGTGACTCCTTGACCCCAAGGGAGATTCTTCAGTTGTCTTTAGTGCACCACAGATCCTGCATGGAGCCTGTATGGAGCCCAGGCACAAACTAAGCTACGGACGGAAAGGGGGACGAAGTCGAGCCCAGTCGAGGTCCAGCGAAGTCCAGAGTGTCCAAACGGTCAAAGGTCAGTGGTTTCTTCTTTTAGAATCTTCTCCACGTGAAATCTACAGTCTTACAGCCAGGTAAGCCCTTTTGTACCCACGGGAGAGGGTTGGACAGATTCAGGGGACCCTCCTAGGGGAGGGGCAGAACAGAGGGGTTGTTACACCCATGTCCTTTGTCCAGTTACGCGCCAGAGCAGGAGCCAATGGCTCCCAGAACTGGTTTGAGCTGGACTATGCACAGGGACACCAAATGTGCCCCAGGTGCAGACTTTCAGGCACCCTCAGAGTGCACCCACCCAGCCCCAATACACTAAACCCTATTTGGGAGGTGGTCACACCTTCCTGTGACAGGATGCCTATTGTCCTCCCTTCCTCTGCTCGAGCTTGGCTCAGCAGCAGGAGGGCAGAAATGTGTCTCTGGTCGGCAGCATCCATTTTGTGCTGTCCGGGTCGAGAAGGCTGGCACCGGTCAAACCAGTGACCCCACAAAGCTCGCTTCTGAAGGGTGGAATCATACCTCCACCAGTTACTGGTGTGGAGGTATGATTCCAAGGTGTTTGATACCAAACACGATATGTTTCTATGCTGCCGTTTTCGAGATAGCATTTACCGCAAGGTTATAATGCACCTCTACCTATATGTCCGGCTGAGTCACAGACAACCCGGGAGAATGGTCTCCGAAGGCTGCGGAGGGGCTCTGCTCATGCAGGGGCACCCTCTCACTAAAAACCCAGCACCCTGCCTTCCGGATTGTTAAGGCCTGCTATAGGGGTGAGTTATAAGTTTTAAGTGTAGTGACCACTAGATATAGTGAACCTATATCTAAAGTAAGTGGTGCAAGCACCAGCTTACACAGGTTGCAGTAGCAGACCTGGAGTTCCATTTTGCATGGCCTTTCATGGGTGGCATAATACATGCTTCAGCCCATGGGAGTCCTCTGGGGTACCTATAACCTGGGTACATGGGTACCATATACTAGGGACTGATAAGGGCACCCCAGTATCCAATCTGGAGTGTACAAAAGTACATGTATGTCAATTTAAGGGAGAAAGCAGATAGACTGGGGTCCTGATTAGCAGGATCCCAGTCAGACTAGTCAAAAACAGTCAGACATCAAGCAAAAAGTGGGGGTAACCATAAGAGGCAGATCCTACTTTCCTACACAGCGCACCATGGGCTGCGGAGACCCCAAACAACGGCAGCTGTGGTTTGACTCACCTAAAATCCCCAGACAGGAGGATAATGAGGGTGCCGGCCGGGGGGATCCATCGGGCCCAACAGACCCTCCTGAAAATGGCCTTTCCTCTGCGGATGGTGCCGCGGCCATCATTGCGGAACTGCGGGGCGGCATCAAGGCCATAGACGCGAGGTTTGATACGCTCAACACACGCTTGGATGATATGCACGGACGGATGGATCAACATGAGGCTCTCATCGATGCCTCTGAACAACGCATTTCCGAAATTGAGGACACTCAAACCACAGTGGTTAAGCGCCTTCACCGCATTGAACGACTCCTGAAGACGACGGCTGCCAAGGCGGGGGATTTAGAGGCCAGGTCCCGCCGTAATAACATTTGAATAGCTGGGGTTCCTGAATCTACAAAAACGGGGCCCATGGCAGTCTATGTGGAGCGACTCCTAGTGGAGCTCTTCGTCAGGAAGGCCTTCTCTCCAACGTTCGCAATTGAGAGGGCCTACCGGGCGCTTGCCCCTCGGTCGGCTCCTGCCGCCCCACCGCGTTTGCTGATAGCCCGTCTCCTGAACTATCATGACCGAGACACTGCCCTGCGGATAGCCAGGGAGAAAGGAGAACTCCAACATCAGGGCATGTCGCTCCCTATGTTTCCCGACATCACCCCACTAGCCCAAGAAGCGCGGCGTAAATTTCAGGACGTAAAACGTCTATTGTAAACAGCAAACATACGTTATGCCATGCTCTATCCTGCCTGTTGGCACGTCCAATTTGATCAGAAGACTCACATCTTTGAATCGCCCTCCAGAGCTGCAGATTTTCTGAAGCACCACAAACCGAACTCAAACTTCCCCCTGTGAAGTGACCAGCCGACTTACACTGCTTCGCTCTGACGCTTTCATTAGTTCAAAGACTCTGCGATCTGGTGTTCTGTTTGGTTGTCCCGCTGATGGCTGTTTCATCATGCTGCATAACTTTTCTCCTTTGTCTTTTTCTTCATCTGTTATGCAACTTTCTTCATATGCTGGCTGCATTCCACTTCTTGTAACAATGAACATTGATGATATGGCAGTATCCCATGGAGTGTTGCCCACCCCCCAGGAGATCTCCTTAGGTTTATTTGTATTGGAAAGATCGGGTACAGGTTGGGGGTTAGCTGATGTGGGAGGGGTGTGGAGAGTTGAGGGTTGTTGGTTTATGTGTTGATTTGTTCGATTGCCATAAACAGGGTGTAAAACGCACAGATACTCAGCTTTTGGTAAATGGGTGTGATGGCGCTTCTCTGTCTGTACTGCCATGCCAGCGATGACACAAATGGGTGGGAGGCCGGAGGCGCTAGTGCTCAAATGTATGTCCTGAAATGTGAGGGGGCTATCTAACCCCCATAAAGGGAGACAAGTCCTAACTTATCTTACTAGACACGCAGTGAAAGTTGCCTTCCTACAAGAAACCCATTCTGCCCCAAGTCCAACGATCACTTTGCCTTAAACTGGGGTGTCAACCGTTTTTTTGCCAGTTACAGTACCTATTCCAGAGGGGTTTGCATCCTGGTACACAAGACGGTCCCATTCAAAATGCATAAGGTGATTAAAGACCCAGAGGGGCGATATCTTTTGGTTGCTGATAATCTCGGACTGTAACATATACTACTTGTCAATATATATGCCCCAAACGTAAACATGCCCGATTTTTTCCCAATATTTCCGCGCACATCTCTAACCTACATATCGACTCTATAGTCATGGGGGGTGACTTTAATTTGACATTGCAACCCACCCTGGACACCACCGGTCCGGACCACATCACTAAACCACACTCCATGAAAGCGCTCCAGGCGATGCTGCAGGCCCGCTTATTGACCGACGCTTGGTGCCATCGATACTCCGCTGACAGAGGTTTTTCCTTTTTCTCACCACCACACGGGACATGGTCCCGAATAGACCATCGGTATTTATCCCCAGATCTTCTTATCCACACGCAGACGGTGGACTATCTCGCTCGAACTTTGTCGGACCACTCAGCAGTGTTTTTATCCTTCACAATTCCTAGTGTCACGCGGCCGTTCCTACCTAGGCGGTTCCCGTCGGCATCCTTGCTCGACGCTGTTTTCCACAGCGAATTCAGAGACGCCATAGTCGAATTCTTCCAGACAAACGTAGACTCAGTGCCCTGTTATACCACGGCATGGGAAGCTTTTAAAGTTTATATACAAGGGATTTGCATGGCCAAGCAGGCCAGTGTGCTTCGCGCTATCCGCCGGGCCCTCAACGCAACCGAGAAAGCGCTTAAGGAACTGGATACCCGAAACCTGATGGGGGTCCACCCCCCTCTCTACACCAAAGGGTGACTCTCCTGGTGGAGTTTCAGGAACTTGCCGCTCGTGAGGTTAACTACTTAGGCAAATACACTCAGGTCAGAATATATGGGGAAGAAGAACGGCCCAGCCGGACACTGGCTGGACTCCTCCGTCCCCACCATCATTCTTCTTTCTTTTTTCTTTTTAAAATATTTTTATTGTCAAGAAGAAGTGCAGTCATACAAACAAAGAAAAGCAGGATAACGAAAGCAGAGACAAAAAAACAAAAACACCAAGTAACCAAAATGATGGGAACACTCTTAAGCAATTGCACAACCATATATACCTATGGCAGCCCAAAACCTTTTAACATATGTTCATGGCCCTTCTAAACAGCCCCAAATGGCCCTATACTTTCGCAGGGCCTGAATACCCCTTGCTTTAGCCAGCGCTTTTCCCCTTTCCCCAGTTTTCTTGAGGACTAGCCACCATTCCATCTCAGTAGGGGGTTTGGGGGAGATCCAGGCTCTAGCTATCACCAACCGGGCAGCGACCAGCATAATTGTCAATAAAGACCTGTTCCGCCCACAATCTTCCTTGTATCCTAGCATCTTTTCAGTTGTTGAAAGCATAAGGTCACCGCCAAGTTTACATTTAATTGCTGCTAGTATCTTATCCCAGAACAACCTTAAGGCAGGACACATAACAAACATATGGACAATGCCAGCCGCATATAGCCCGCATTTAGGACAGTTCTGACGTGTCCCTCCATAAATCCCTCCCCACCCAACCCTGCCTTGAGACCATCTAGCAATCCTTTCTGGGGTATAATAAAGTAAACAAAGTGTCCGAAATTGCTGGAGCCGTAGGTTCACAGAGTGTACAGAACAGGCAATGATATCCAAAGCTATCCTCATGTTTTCTATGGCAATATTTTCCCCCAGAATCTCGCTCCACCTGGAAGCCAATTTCTCACAGCCCTCTGCCCTACTTTGGCAAAGAATTTGATACGCCTTGCTAATGGTAGCCCGCCGGGTCTGGGCGTACATACACTCCCACATATCTGACCCAGTGACACTCCGAACTGCTAAGTTTCTGACGAAATAGTCCCTAACCTGTATATATTTAAAAAACATTCGTTGAGGAATATCAAACATCAGCTGGAGATTCTCGAATGTCTTGAAACCATTGCAATCATACAATTGCCCGAGAGAGTACACCCCATACCTAGTCCACTGATGAGCCATTCCATCCTGAAATATTCCGGGCAGCATTGGATTACCCCAAAGAGGAAGTTTACTATGTACCAGAGATAAAGAAAATCTAGTTTTGATGCCCTGCCAAATATATACACAATCTCTTATGGTCTTGAACCGTACGCATTTAAAATAGTTAGGGTCATTAATTCGATATAAAAACATCTGGCTCTCTCCCCCAAGGACCAACCAATGCCTAAAATCCGTTTGCTCGGGGTTCAAGAGGCTGCGTAGCCGGCCAACAAAAGCAGCCCAAAAATATAGTTTAAAATCAGGGAGGTCCAAACCACCCTGGTTATATGGGAGTTTCATCAATCCAATAGCGCGTCTTGACTTCTTATAACCCCAAATGAAGCTGCTCAAGACCCCATCCAGCTTCTTAAAAAAAACATTAGGGATTCGTAACGGGATTGACCTAAAAAAATAAAGGAACTTGGGAAGTATCTTCATTTTTATAACGTTGCATCTGCCTAGGATGCTTAATGAAAGCTTATGCCACAGCTTCAATTGTTTGGTAACAGTGATTAGTAGAGAATCATAATTTAATGAGTGTATAAGCCCGATTTTAGCCGAAAATTCCGGCTGGAAATTAAGAAGAACTTGAGTTTTGTTGCTATTCAGCTTAAAGCCGGAAAAGCATCCAAACCTCTTTGCCTCCCTATTAATATTTTCTATAGCCTCCCTTGGCTTTTCAGTAAAAATAGCTATATCATCAGCATACGCCGTAAGTTTGAGGGGGCGCTGTTCAATATTCAACGGACAGATCAAATTATTAACCAGTAATGCCCGAATAAAAGGCTCTATATAAAGAGCAAATAATAGAGGGGAAAGAGGGCAGCCCTGCCTCGTACCGCAGCGAATGGGAAAGGGAATAGTTTGGACATTTGAATACAGTAATCTGGCCATCGGATTATGATACATAGCCGCAACCAGCTTCCGAAAATTTTCCCTAACCCCAAATGCGATAAGTGTTGCCCAGAGATATTCCCAGGCCACCCGGTCAAATGCCTTTTCTGCATCCAATAAGACCATACCCAGTTCAGTTTTAAACTTCCCCGCAGCATCAAAGGCCGCTATTGCTGTATTAACATGGGCAGTAGTGTCTCTCCCATGGATGAACCCATGCTGCTGGGGAGAAACCAGGCTGGCCATCATTGGAGCTAACCGGGTGCCCAGTATCTTAGCAAACACCTTTGCATCTGCGTTTATTAAAGAAATTGGGCGATATGATGCCCGTATCATTCTTCTTTCATCATGCAATTGCAACTGGACGACGGCACTACTCTTACCCAGAGTTCTGATATCACTGCTGCCTTTCGATCCTATTACTCTCACTTGTATTCTACTCGTTCTCCACTGACTGACACTGCCCTCCCTGATTATCTGGCTGAGATAGGGGTGGTATAGATAGAGGAAGGTCACCGCCAATTTCTGGCTGCACCTATAACTGCGGATGAAGTGACGCAGGCTGTAGATGATCTTAACGGGTCCCGTGCCCCTGGCACGGATGGACTTACCGGCATATTCTACAAAACCTGCAAAACATTGTTGGTCCCCCATCTTTTAGAAGTGTACGCCGAGGCCCTGGAGTCCGGCACACTGCCTCCCACGATGCGCGAGGCCGTCATTTCCCTGCTGCTCAATCCGGACAAACCGCCTGACAGATGTGCATCATATCGGCCCTTATCTCTGCTCAACCAGGACTATAACATTTTAGTCAAGGTACTGGCTACCCGCATTTCTCTTCTGGTGGATCAGATTATATCCCCTTTCCAAACAGGATTCGTCCCCAACAGGTCCATGTCAGTTAATCTCTGTACAGTATTTGCGGTAATTAATCAAATTGAACCAACCATCCCCGCGGCCGCGATATTGCTAGATGCCGAGAAGGTGGTCGACTCCCTAGAATGGCCTTTTCTTCATGCCACACTGGGCAAGTTGGGCTTTCCCTGTGGATTCTGTGATCTTATACGGCTCTTACACACAAACCCGTTAGCCAGACTTTGAGTAAATGGTGAATTTACTGATCAATTCGCACTGTCACGGGGCACCAGACAGGGATGCCCGCTTTCACCACTCCTATTTATTATTGCGATGTACCCCCTCGTGCGCCACCTCCAGGAACGGCATCTGCACCGGGGACTTCGGTTTCATCAAGGGCCCTTACTGGCCTCGCTCTACGCTGATGATGTGCTTCTCTTTGTTCGGGAACCCAGTACTAATCTTCCTCCACTTCTCAGAGAAGTGGTCCGATTTGGCGTTTTTTCTGGACTGGTCATTAACTGGTCCAAATCGGAGATATTTCACTTGACCGATGCCACTCTCCCCTTACAGCTAGATTTCCCATTGCGCTGGTGCAATGACCCCCCTCGCTACCTTGGCTTCTTTTTGCACCGCTCTCCCTCAGAGGTTATTCGTCTCAATTACGGTCCCGCGATTGACCGGCTATCATCTCAAATAGACAGATAGATAAAACTTCCATTGTCCATAGCTGTCAGAATTGCTATTATAAAGATGGTTGTACTGCCTCGCTTCTTATATCTTTTCCTCAATATCCTAACCCCACTCACAGCTAAATTTTTCGATGTCTTGCGAAGCATGCTCATCAGATTGATACGGGCCAGAGGTCAGGCGCGCATCAGCTGGCAAACCTTTTCAGCGGGGGGGATTTGGAGTTCCGGATCTTTATCTCTATGATTTAATCACACAGGCACAATATGCGTACTTCTAGTATCACCCAGATGCCAGGCTGCAATACCTGAAACTTGAATGCTCACAGATTCGCCCCGGTTCATTGTCGAAAATTCCCCCATGCATACTCCCAGGAACGCCCTCCGAAATTCACACGCTTCATACTACGTCCTGGGCTTGGGAAAAGCTGCGGCGATATGCGAATGCGAACTATCTTTACTCTCCACACTTGCCGTTAAAGTGACAATCCTTGGATCCCTCCCACTCTTGAGACCCTGACCAAGCAGACATTATCCCGGTGTGAATTACACACTGTAGGGATCTATTCCAAAATGCCAAATTGCAAGCTGTATTGAACCTCGCAGAGGGGCATACTGTGTCCCCGATAGATAGGTTCCTTCTACATAGGACAGGGTTCTCCATACAAGCTGCAATGTACTCCTCGACTGCAGAACCGAATGACTTCCTCCCGCTCTCTCTTATTATCACATCAGCTGACCATTCACATTTGGTTTCCCGGCAATACCAATTAACTCAGACGCTACGACCTCCTGTGGGGGGTAGGGCCCGCACGGCATGGGAAAAGGATCTTGGCCAACCTGTGGCTGACAAATTTTGGCTCTTCTGCTGTGAGCAGACCTGGTTCGTCTCTAACAACTACAGACGCAAACTTCTCCCCTTTAAATACTTACATAGGGCCTATATCACACCAGCACTCCTTGCCAAGATAGATCCTGCTGGATCCCACAAGTGCCCCAGATGCTCAACTAATAACGCCGATTTTATACATTTGGCTTGGTATTGCCCGTTGGTTCAGTATTTCTGGGGGGAAGTTTTTCAACACCTCAATTCAATGATTGAGGCAGACTTGGCCCCCTCTCCATTACTGGCACTGTTGGGATATGTCCAACCTTTAGAAGCTGGTATATGCCGCTTCACTGCCATTGCCCTACTCCTCGCAAAACAACAGGTGTCTAAGAACTGGGGCACTACTGCGGTCCCAGTAATTAAGGCCTGGCTGAGAGACTTAATCTACTGTGACTTGACCAGTGATACATATGCAACACTGCTACCCCCCTCCTCTAGGTCCAAGAATATATAGCACCCCCTCCACTCCTTTTTATTGCTTCATCCTGAAATCACAGACTAAGAATGTCTAGCCCCGGTTACCCTGGAGGCTCCCATGTGCACCATTGAGGAGAGATATTTGGGAACTGTCAAATGCTTGCATGCACCAGTCACCTACCAGGACTCAATGAGGGTCCACAATTGTCTCCACCGCTGTGTAGTCCTTACATGTACATTGGTCTTGCCTCTACCATTGATTTTTTTTTTTGTTGATGTTCTTTCCTGCTGACTGTGCAACTGGACAAATCATGATTAATAGTGTTAGTACTTGAGGCTGAAGATGCGAACTATCTAAGGACATTACTAGCAGGCATTAGCTTGCATGCTACTCATACTCTACTTCGTTTTTTATTCTCTGACACAGATGCATAACCCTGTATGGCTGAATAAGTTGAGTTCTGTTGTTTGTTCTTCCTTGTACCTTTGTTGTCGGCTGCTACTGCGGATCTAATATCCAGTATGGCTATAACATGTATGTATATGGCAGCTGAATTGTTGAAAAATTGCAATAAAAACATTAAAAAAAATATACATATATATTCTTTAACTGTAAAGTCAGATTTTAAGTTATAATTTTGAAAATGTAATTTTTACAAAGCTTGACCTATAAGGGGGTTGGGCCCTTATTAACCAGCTAGATTGGGCCTCTTTTAATAGTACATGAAAGAACTAGATCTAGCTGTATTATTTCATTCATATATTGCTTTCAAATCAGGGTCCAGTTAATTAATTGGCTAGGCCCTTGTATTTAGTCACAATTTTTCAAGAATCATTTTTGCATGTAGAACAACATACAACATGTCATGGAGGGGCCGCTTTGTACAATTTGTATATACATAAACATATAACATGGAACTTTGCTGAATCAATCAGTGCTCAACATAAATAACATATGAAACGAAAAACTGAAACAAATTGTGCAAAAAGAATTGTGAAACAAAAATACAAAGAAAATTGACGTTTTCTATTTACATTAATACACAAAACCTGAGAAAGTACTCGTAATACAGTCAGCTCGAGCAAGATTGAGACGAATAGTCGATACCAACAGAATTTTGGGTTCAGGCCAGATCTGGCCCTGGGAACTCCTGCTTTGCGTCCAGTGCGAATACCTGGAGCATTTACTGTGGATATTTTCTTTATTACTTACACTTACCTCGCTTATCAAGATATTTGTGTTCCGGCTGGATTGGGCCCTGGGAACTCCCGCTCTGCACCCAGTGCGATCACCTGGAGCTTTTACTGTGAACAATTTCTTCATTATTTACACTTACCCCGCTTATCAAGATCTCTGCCCATTGGCCGTACCTGGCCCTGGGAAATCGCACCGTGCTCCCAGTGCAACTCTCGGGAGCATCGTATGTGGATATACTCTTCATGAACTTTACTAAACTCGTTTTATCTAAGCCCTGATGAAGTTCTTCATGTGAGAACGAAACGCGTTGGCTGAGTTCATTGATCCTTTATCGAATAAATCGATTTGAAATAAAGACTTTCTAAATATTATACTGACACCCTAGACTTCATTGCCTGGCGCATGCCTACCTCTTGCTATATTTAGGATCTGAAACACAGAGGCATCACATGACGGCTGATGCCGGGGCTTGTAGCGCAGGACTCTTACAGCATATGAAACTAGCATGAGGTGCTGAAACTACAGCCCGCCGTTCAAGTTCCTTTTTTTTTGTATGGAAAAAATGGTGTCTCAGGGGCAAGATGGCGGTTGTGTGAGGGGCAAGATGGCGGCTGTGTGAATGCTGCGGGAGCCGCTCACCTCGCTACTAGGAAGATGCTATGAACTGAACCCGCAATAACAAAATGCTTCAGGAGAGATATTACCCTGGATAAAATACTGGATGAGGCCAAAACAGGGGATTGGAGCTCTGTTAGCACGCGTAGTGAGAGAATTATTCCTCGACATTTCAAAAACTAAAAGTAAAGCATACCTGTGGACCCAGAACACTCTGTTTCTGTTGGCCCCAGTCCGGAGGGTCGTGTCGGCCTTGGGATCCACAGAAATGCCCCCCAAACAGAAACCACTGATGACGGAAGCCGGTTCTGCTGGAGGAGCGAAGGGGATGCCGCCTGCCCGGAAAACTCTCGCTCTATCAGAGGGAAAGAGCGGAGACGCTAATCACACGGACGGCCGCGAGGAGGAGGAGATCAGCGGCAGGACGCACAGCGGTGAGCAGCGGCCCGTCGACCCAGCAACCAAGCCCAAACAGCCTACTGTGCCTGGGATGTTCCCGGACCGCGGACCCGGCGGCAATCAAAGAAAAACAATGAGCAAGGACAGAGGCAGCAAGGCGATCAAAGCAACCAAGGATCCTGAGAGTGCTGAAGGGCAAACTGATGGGCAAGCTGGGGAAAAAGCGACGAATGAAGGTAGGCAGCCCCCTGAGACATTTCAAGAGCGTAATGCTGACACTAAAATAACTAAAATGGCTAAAACGACAAAATCGAGCGATATTAACAGCTTGTTCCTTGGGCTGGGCAATGGGGCTGTGATGGGAGAAGAAACAAGGCAGGGGACACAAGTTAATACCGCATTGCAAGGAGAGTTGGATATTCAGAATCCCCAAGAGCCAAGTGCCTCTGATTTTTCCCATGCATCTGGTAAAACTGCAGGGACTCCAGAGGGGGATACATTTTATTCTCTCACTGACGAGTCAGAAATTACTTATACCAGTGAAAATGAAGGTACAGACGCAGAAATCTCAGGAGAAGACAGCGGCACCCCTCCCTCAAGACTCGACACACAGAGGCGCGCACCCAATCGCACGAAGAGGAGAAGTACCAGAGGGAAAAGCAAGAGCTCAGATTCTGACCACAGCCAGGCGAGTCAGCTGAAGTGGGATTATTCTACCACTCACTTTGGGATGGAGAATGACGGGACAGATGAGATTGGAATACAGCTAGATGCCTCAAAACTATTTTCAGAATTCAAAACTAGTACAGAAACCCTTCCATCCATGGGACTAATTTATTCAACACTGAAGTAGATGCAAGCAGAAGCTCGCCAAGAACATAAGAGGGCTCATATGGCGATGAAGAAACTCCAAGGTGCCATCCACAAGGTCAATAAAACTTGTTCAGAAATAGCCGACGCACCACAGCACTGGAAGAGCGAATTGTGGCTCTTGAGGCCGGCGCCGAAGATACGGGACAGCAAACAGCGGCTAATGAAGCCAAAATGACGGGTGTACTATGGAAAATGGAAGATTTTGAAAACCGACAACGGCGGAACAATTTGAGACTCCTGGGCATCGAAGAGAATGCTGAGGGGGATGACATACGTGGTTTTGTTCTTCGGCTATTCAAGGGGGCATTTCCTGAGCTAGCTCACTGGAATTAGGAGGCGGAGGTGCAGAGGGTACATCGATTCCCTTTGATGATGAAAAAGAGAGGGGGGGAGTGAAAAACCTAGGGCTATCCTTATATTCTTTGGAAATTTTCTTCTACGCCAGGCAGTTTTTGAAAAGGCCAGACCCGATGCTAGACGGTCGGCTGAGGGGCACTCCTTCTTTGTAAGGCCGGATTTCTGCCATGTTACGGTGGAAAGGAGATGGAGGCTTCGTCAGCTAATCACCCCCTTCCAGAAATTGGGCTGTGAGGTCTTTTTAATGAGCCCCGCCCGACTCAAGGTCATTTTTAAAGACACTACCAGGGTGTTCACCTCAGAGATACAGGCCCAGGAGTACATGTAGGAAATCTCACGTAAATAGATTTACAGCACAATGGTAGCGCTCTGCTCTCACTCGCTGCAGGATTTCTGGGGTCGGTATAAGGGTGCTTCTGTCGGCCTATGATTGGCAGGGATCCCCCTTTTTTTTTTATCCTACTTTTAATTTTGGTTTATTCTTTTTTCATCAGGATCTCCCTGCGCAGGGGCTAATCTCCGCTTATTGGGTTCTTTTCTTCTTTTTTGTTCTAAATTTAGAGGGAGGGTGGCTAGGGGCACAGCTGGACACAGGAGGCATCACAAGGGTCCATGGACCTTTCTTGCCTAATTGCAGAGATGTGGGAGGGCGATGGGGATCCAAAGGAGGGCTTTTGCGGCTTTTGTGGCAATTATGGCAACTATATGTAAATTGATCTGGGCTCGTCGGAAATTGATTTTGTTTATTAAATGGGTAAGCTTAGAATAGCATCTATTAATATCTGTGGCTTAAATAATCCTAAAAAAAAACGTAGGGTTGGTGTGGATGTTCAATTTCTGAAGGCTGACATCCTCTGCCTTCAGGAGACACATATCGAAGTAGGTAGACGGGAGGTCTCAGAGCTAGCAGGTTTTCAATTACTCTCCAGCACTACACAAGGAACAAGGACTAGAGGGGTGGCAGTTATGGCATGGAAGGGGTTAGCTAGGTTTCCACGGGCGAGTTCAGATAAACTGGGGAGATGGGTGATCATTCAATGCTGCCTAGAAAACTGTATGTTCACTTTGTGCTCGGTCTATGGCTCGGTTCTGTATGATCCGGCACTGTTCGAATGGCTCAACGTAGAGTTGGTAGGTTGGCTACTTCCTCTAATAATTTGTGGGGACTTCAATATTAACATAAACTGTCAAAAAGATAAACATGCGGGGGTGGGGTATCAAGGTCGCAAACCTAAAGTTTTTAGGTCTCTATCACAGCTTTGCCAACTACATGGGCTGTCTGATGTTTGGGCAAGGCAAGAACCTAATGACCCGGGATATACATACTTCTCAGTACCACACCTAGTACACACTAGACTGGACTACTTTTTTGTGTCGCAGGAGCTAGCGCAGAGCTGCAAAATATTTAAATACCCGAGAGTTATGTCTGACCATAACCCTCTGGTTCTGGAGGTAAATATCCACACTAAACCCCCCCCCCGGCGGCACGCTGGACTTTTAACAGGGCTTTGCTTAGCGATGAGGGCTTTGTACAGCATATGAAGGTCTGGATAACTAGGTTTATCGATGAGAATTTGGGGGGTGCTAACTTGCATGGGGTCTGGGATGCCCTTAAAGCTGGTATTCGGGGTGAGACCTCTAAGTATGGGTGGGCGAGTCAAAAAAAGGAGAAGGAACTTCTACAAATGCTATATGCGGAATTGGCAACGGCTGAGACTCATCTGATAGAAGCAATAGCCGAAGGGGGAAACTCGGAGGCAGCACAATTGGTAGTATTGGTTGCAAAATCAGCAATTATAGAAATTTCAGCCAAGAAATCTGCAGGAAGATTTATGGCCTGGCGCACCAAGGTATATGAAAGTAATGAAAGAGTAGGCCATATGCTGGCAGTCCGCACCAGGAAAAAGGTAGTACAGGGTAAAATCGCAGAAATTAAAGACCCAAGCAACGGCTTTGTCACAGAACCTGCGGCAGTTCGCTCTGCGTTCCAAAAGTTCTATCAAAGGCTGTATACAGAGGATACCCAAGCAGGGGATACAGCAATAAAAGAATATCTACAGGGTTTGTCTGAGGAGCAGCTCTCCCCTGAGGAGAGAGAAAGTCTAGAAGCACCTATAAAGGAGGAGGAGCTAAGAAAGGCGATCGAGTCCACACCATCAGGGAAAGCAGTAGGCACTGACTTAATTCCAGGTGAATTTTATAAAAAATTTGCTCCATTTATATCGAAATCTATGCGAGAGAATTTTTTAAGAGCACAGTCAGGGGAGGAGACTCCTGAATCCTAGAAATCGGCCAACATTGTCGTGTTCCCGAAAAAGGGGAAACCCATCAATGAATTGGGTTCATACTGACCAATTACGCTAGGCAATAGCGATATTAAGAATTTAGGGGTGGGCGGAATTTGCGTAGTCGCGCTACGCAAAGCTCCGCGAAACGGTAAAAAATCTCCGCGAGCACGCAAAAGTTCCGCGAACACGCGGAATTGCTTGTTCCGCCCGTTCGCGATGCTTTTTTCCTGTTCGCGAACGCTGTTTGCGTGCTCGGGGAGAAATATCTCGCGAACCCGCATTTTGAAAGCGCGAACAAGCAAAAAACTCAGCAAAGCCGCGGATCGCTGAATTTTTGGCAATTTCGCGTTCTCCGTGGAACGCAAAATTACCCAAATTCCGCAAATTCCGCGAGCGGAACGGAATTTACCGCCCAGGCCTAATTAAGATATATGCTAAAATCTTAGCTATTAGACTGGCCGCAGTCATTAAAAAACTGGTTTCCCCTCTCCAACATGGATATGTCCCGGGACGGGGCACGACTGACCATATATGCAGAACTATCGCCCTTTTCGACTCTTCCAAGGTTTCCGGAGACCCTATGGCTATAATATTATTAGATGCAGAAAAAGCCTTTGATAGGGTCTCCTGGCCTTTTTTATGGGCAATTATGGAGAGAAAAGGCCTGGGCAAAGGGTTTATTGGTGCTATTCAGACCATGTACAGGGAACCTATTGCTAGAATAGCTTTGATGGGTAGTACCTCTGATATAATTTAGATCTCACGCGGCACGCAACAGGGCTGTCCATGTTCTCCCTACTATTCCCCTTATACATTGACCCATCAATTAGGAAGATAGAAGGGAATGAAGAGATCCAGGCTATACACACTAAGGGAGGGAATACAAAAATTTGGCAAAACTTTTGGCCTATGCTGACGACCTGGCCATAATTACTCCTAGTCCGGGGGATGCTCTTTCAGAAATCGAAAGGGAGGCAAGCTATTTTGGCGGTATCTCGGGGTACCAGCTTAACCACAGCAAAACGCAAATTGTGATGAATGATAAGGTAGAACTGGAGGATGAACGAGTAACCCCGCATGCTAGGTACCTAGGGGTTGAGGTTACGGCCAACATAGAGAAAATGTGCGGATTAAATTTGAGACCACTACTCCAGAAATTTAAAACAGACTTTGCAAGAATAAATAATTTACACCTTACATTAATGGGGAGGAGCAATGTTATCAAAATGATATTCTTACCAAAAATACTATACCTATTTAGGGCCATCCCCATTGAAATTGATAATTCCTGGTTCCAAGCTCTGAATCAGATGATCTCCAGATTTTTATGGGCCGTTCAATGCCCTCGAAGAGCCCTAAAATTCATGACCCTTCCAAGAGATCGGGGGGCTGGGCGGTCCCTAGCTCCCAACTATATTACTGGGCAGCAACTATTCAGCAGATGGCTGGTCTTCTGGGTAGGGAGCAGGCAGAACCGGGGGAGGAGACGACTGGTTCCATATATGAATTAATATTTGGAATAGAAGATAGAGGCTGTCTTATGCGTCACATCGACTTCGCGTATTTCAAGAGGGTTAGATTTAAGATTTGTATCGGCGCTTTTAAGGTTTGGAATGCACTACGAAAGAAACTGGGTCTTGAAAGAGTACACAGATACACCCCCCCGTTTAATAACAATTTACTCCCAACTATATTTCACGACGGATATATGAAATGCTGGGATGAGAGGGGGAGTGAGGAAAATTGGCGATCTTGTTGAGGAGGGAGCGATATACCAGTTTGATAAAATCAAAGAAAAATACGGGCTGGGGAACAACCATTTTTAAATATCTACAAATAAGGGACTTCCCAGCTAAAACATCAGGAGGAACAATTGGCTTCTCCAAGGTCCCCTTACTGGATATATTGCTTAGATCCCAGCCAACACTGGCTATATTATACATGCTGTTAAATAAAGAAATGGGGGATGATCTTATAAAACACACAAACCGGTGGCAGGACCTCCTGCAGGCGGGGACAGGGAATGCGAGGACTCGCTCCTTCTGGGTCAGTCTGCATTTATCTTGGCTAACCTCCAGGTACAATACTTTAAGACTTGGCATAATTTATATATTACGCCTGCACGAATATCCAGGTGGGGGGGATCTTTGGGCCTCCACTGCCCACGGTGTGGATATTTTGCTGCCGATAGTGTTCACATGTTTGCCACATGTCCTAAACTTGACTCTCTCAGAGGAGAGATTGCCAAACGGTTTGGAGACATGGTGGGATTTGTGCTCGATTTGACCCCCCCAGGTGATAATCCTTGCCATGAGTAATCAAGATATGCCCGGGCCATTTCAGACGTTTGTGTTTATGGCTATGACTGTACTGAGACTCTGTCTGGCCACTATCTGGTTAGACCATGAACCCCCTTCTGTACACTATTGGCTGGGCAAACTACTCGCAGTATCCCGATGGGAGATGGCGGTGTACGAACGTAGGGGGCACAGGGCTCTGAAAAAAGGCTCTGAAATTTGGGCTCCTCTGAGCAGATGGATCAACAGGGTTGAAGGATCCATAGAATACAGTCTGGGGCATGGGCAGTAATATACTGTGTATATGAACATATTGCCCTACTATCTTTTTTATTCTTTGGAATTCTCTTTTTCCTTACCTAAATCCAGATGTGTTTAAAAAAAAAAGTTTGCCAATGGCAACTGGCTTTGGATGAGGGGTGGGAGGGGCAGGTGGGGGGAGGGTCTCAGTTCTAAAGGCGTGGTGGCTATAATTGATGTATTTGCTTTGTTTGGAACATATGTTTAAAATCTTGAAATAAAGATCATTAAGATCCCACGTTACAGTATTACATTTTAAAATCAGGTAAGCTTCTCTTTTCATTGGATTAACTTCCAGGTTACCTCCTCATGGGTTTGGCTTAATCACACTGAGGACTGTCCACTTGATATCTTTCTGGTGTGCCCGTTGGTAATAAAGTGATTTTCTAGAGGAGCTGATACAATCTGGGTTTTTATTCGGGACTTATGTTGAACAATTCTTTGCTTTATCTCTTAGTTGGTTTTTCTGATGTAAATTTTTACACAGGGACAGGTGATGGCATATACGACATTTTTAGTTCTGCAATTAGGAAATTTGTTCCATTGGACACAACTGTTCGTGAAGGTAGAGCCTTCAATTGTTTGACTGCACACTATAATTCCCACACTTGTGATGGTCTACAAGCGGTTTCAAATTCCATTGAGAACGTAGATCATCTTTTTTTGTTTATAGGGGTTGCTAGCTCTTACAATATGTTGTGCAATACTTGTGTTCTTCTTCCTGGCAAATAAGGGCAATTCGAATTCACATTCTGAGCTTTTAATGAGGTGTCAGTTGCTACAAATTATTTTCTTGAAGTAATTTGTCTGAGGGCAAAAGGTGGAAACACAGACTAATTTCTCCGTTGTTTTTTTCTGTTTCTTTGCCAACAATCACTCCCATGGCGTGAACTAGGCTCTCTTCCTTGAGTGTTTTAAAAGTTTATGGGGATAACCCCTCTCTTTTAGCTTCTCCTTGAGTACCTCTGCATGTAAAAAGTAATCATCTTTTCTGGTATAATTTCTACGTACTATGTACAAACTACTGTTTCTGGTAGCTGACTGATATTACGAGTGCTTTCTCAGGTTTTGTGTATTATTGTGAATAGAAAGCGTCTATTTTCTTTGTATTTTTGTTTCACAATTCTTTTACCAATTTGTTTCCGTTTATCATGTCATATGTTATTTATGTTGAGCACTGATTGATTCATCAAAGTTCTGTGTTATATGTTCAGGTATATACAAGTACAAAGTGGCCCCTCCATGACATGTTTGTTCTTCTACATGCAAAAATGATTTTGAAAAAATTGTGAATAAATACAAGGGCCTAGCCAATTAATTTACTAGACCCTGATTTGAAAGCAATCTATGAATGAAATAATACAGCTAGATCTAGTTCTTTCATGAACTTTTATAAAGTTGACATTCTCCTGCCTTAAACTATTTGGTGCTTGCAGCCTCCCAGGTTCACATCACTGGGTGTTGTTGTCCTTAGGACTTTGTTTATACCTCCCAGGCAGCCATGTAATAGAGGAATTAGGCGTGTCTGGGTGGGATGTCACTTGGCAGGATGGGGAGAAGGAACTTGGCACAGCCCCACTTGCAACTGAATGGGCTGTGCTTTGCCGTCACACAAAGGACTTGTCACCACTGCATTGTTCATGGAGCCAGCTTGGAGCCAAGGTAGGGAAGGCAGAGAACTTCAAGGATGTCAAAGGGAATTCTCTAGAAACTTCTCCCACTTCAAAGGAGCCATCAGGTATTCAATTCAATTCAATATCTTTATTTGGTCTGATTAAAATGACTATAAAAGCACATAAAATCTAATACAAATCCATACTATATCAGTAGTGTAAGTGCAAATTTTCATTAATTTAAAAATAGTTAAAAATGTATTCACAATATTCTAAGTAAATTCACCAATTTCATCATATGGGCAAGTTAAAAAAGAACATAAACACAATTTTACATAAAATGTTTTTAACATCACTATCCACATATCACAGTTGGCCGAGGTTAAACAAAGACAGTGCAAGAGAAGAGAACAAAAACCTCAAATAGGGTCCGCCATGTACTCCTACTAAAACAAAGATGAAAAGGGGCACCTCATCCTAACTCCACATATAAAATGCGGGTTCAACGCAGGTCTTAACTCATTTAACGTAAAAGCATATGGAAGAAAAAGAAGAATTCACATAGGGATTAACCAGCTAGTTGACCCAAGGCATGTTTTAATTCAGAAAGTTAGTCTTCCATAGTTTTTCTGGCTCGGATGTCTGCTTTCAGGAAGGTACAGACAAAGTAGGTGGTTTTATGTGAGCTTAAAAACTGTAGGTGGAGCAAAGCCGACGACAACCTAACTTGCATACCAAAGGCTTCAGAAAGTGCTTGCGTACTAGACTATAGAATCTACAAAAAACATAAAATGCAAAAGTGTTTGTGTGGATTAATTATCACAGGGGCAAATCGATAAATCTGGGGAATTTTTAAAAAACAAGGACCAAAAAATTGATCCTGCCCTGAAAAGGAAAAAAAAGTGATCGCTCCCACCTTGTAAGATCTAAAGACAAATACAGCAGGTATAAAATGAGAACAGTTAGGAACTGCATACCTTTATTGATTTACTTCATTTGGGCATGTATGCTGGACCTCTGTAAAGCCCTTAGTCCCCCCTTCCTTGATGAAATAAATAAAATGAGAACCCTCAGACCCACTCTTCAGTTCACTTTCTGGACCTGCGGAAGGAATCTTAGACGACTGCCTGCTGCTGTGGTCTGCTGTGCACTCCACAAAACTGCTTTGCTGCACCTGGAAAGGCTGTTTTGTTGCCTGGAGCCTGTCTTGAACCCTCAGAAGCCTGCCTTGCTGCTTGAGCCCTGCTTCTTTGCCTAAACCATGGACTACCAGAGTGATTCAAAGGGCTATATTGCTGGCCTCTTGTTCAGAGCCTCAGGGATAGAAAAGGCTCCCACCATCTTGAACCCGCACCTAGACCAAGCCTGAGTGAATCCTAACCCTCTAAGTGGTGCCTCTCCAGTCCTGGACCCTTGGTGGTCCTCCTAAAGGTGTTCAGATAGCCAACATACAAAACAGAAATCCAGAACATTTTTGGCTAAAAACTGCTCTGAGAACTGAGGAAAGACCGGGGCCAACCTACTCGTCTATCTGTCCAAGGTGCATCACTGGTCGGCCTAACTTCGCGGCACCCCCGCTACGTTCTTTTCCACAGCAGCAAATCCTGTTCTGCTGTCCCTTGGTGGTAAGGGCTCCAGGAACTCTCGTCAGCTACAGCCTTTTGCCGTGTCCAGGTGGAGATTTTCGACTTCCAAAGAAGAGACTAAGTCTGAATGTGGAAATCTTCAACTTGATTTCGGCCAGTGGCTTCCCGACAATGACATTCCTTCCTTGGACACTGCCTGCAGCCTTGCCCAGCTGAACTTAACCTTCTCAGAACTTTATTTTCAGAATTTCTTCTAAGCCTGAAGGTAAGCGCCGATTGGGCCCAATCCACTTCTTGTATCCGACCAATGCACTATCATGGTCGGCCATATTTTTCGACTTTGACCCGGTCTCATATAATTAGATGTCCACCATTGGTGCTTTGATCTTTTTGGCACAAATGTTTACTAAAAACCTAAAAAATATATAAATTGGGTTCTGCTAATTTGATTTTTATTGTTTTGGTGTCAAATAATTTATTAAAATGTACTCTACTTTTCTAAATTGATGTGAGATTTTTCTTGTGTTGTTTTCATTTTATTACTATTTCTGTGCTGAATAAATACTTTACACAGTGCCTCTAAGTTAAGCCTGACTGGTTTTGTGCCAGGCTATCTAACTCTGGTTAAGCACAGGTTAATTTAGCAAATTTTGAGGTTCACCCTGATGGGATTTGTGGCTATTGTTTAAACAGGAGTCACCCCCCCCTTTAACCAGCAATCCAATTTCTCACAATTCTCAGCTGAGTGAAATCAATGCTGGGCTAATGCCAAATATACACGTTGCGCATTCTTTTTATTAGAAAAAAATATTTTGACACACTCCATCAGCAAATCCTGTCTGCACAACCTAAAAAGTTATGGAAGAGAGGAGTCAGATCGCAGGTACTTCAGCATTCAAAAAACAGTGACTTTTATTTGCTGCTCCCAAGTTAGTCATGTTTTTATTTGTCTCACTAAATTTACATCCATTGGTGTGCGGCATGACTAATATTATGCTGTGGAGTCTGGACAACCTTACCCTGATGCTGTGCTCGCCCACACGCATCATACGCGGAGAGCAAGCTGTGAGGAGGAGGACGGGCAGTTGTTCTCTCTCCGGGTCATGCAGTTCTTGAAGTCATCCATGAAGCCGCCCTCCCAGCCCCCCCGTGATACAGCTGAACAGTTGTAGTGTTTTGCCCCATATCCTATGGTCCATGGAGGGCCTTAATGCCACAGTAACACCACAGTACCACTACTGTTGCTGCGCCCGCCGCTCCATCACTGTGCAGCGTCTGCTAGCGGAGGAGGGCGGAGGAGCGTGTGCGGCAGAGCAAGGTGGCAGGCATGCCCGAGCAGGTGCATGGTATTCGAAATTTGCAGGAGCAACACCGCATTTTCCTACAAAGGGGCAACTCTGGCCTTGTGAAGTGGTCCTTCTATAGGGGGGCCGCGGGTGTTAAGGAGCTTCTGGAAGAGCGTTAAGGAGCTTCTGGATGCCCGATGCTAGATACTTTTACAGCTTAGGTCCAGCGAGTTTCCAGTTACAGCCTGTCTACCTTTTACAAACTACATCTGCAATCTTTTCTTCCATTTGTGGGTGGAAGCGGCGGCACCAGCAAAACCAGGGGAGGAGGTAAATGGATGCCTGCTGAGAACCCAATAGACTGTGTTGTACTGCACTGCAACTCTGTGGTTCTGTTTTCTGGGGACTGTCACATAGTTGTATGTTGCACCTTCAAGTGTCCTGAGCGCGTTGAGCGCCTTGAGCGTCGGCTTGACTTTTGATACTTTCGCTTTGCTCCTGAGCCCAAGTATTCCCTAATACAAGGTGGTATTCCCTAATACAAGGTGGCAGACCAACCTTGGATATTGGATTCTTGCTGTTTGACCGTATGACCCTTGATAGCCACGACAAGACCACGTGGCCTCTTGCTACAGGCCACCCCTTTCTTAAGTAGCTTAAGCAACTTATCCGGTTACCCAGAGTTTTTGTCTTAGCCTTCGACTGCCCAGTAAATGTCCAGAAAATGATGGCCTCACTTAAGGTGCTTTTTCCAATATTTTGCCGTGTTATATAAGACCTGGCCTGACCGGCTTAAGTAAAATGGGGGGGAAAAAACCGGCCATTGCCACCCCGGCCTGCCCCCTGACCCAAACCGGAACAACTTCCATTGATAGTTTCTTGATTAGAGCAGTTGATGTTATTTCAAATGAAATTAAGCTGGTGAAAAGGAGGCTCTCTTCCACAGTGGAGGACCTGGCCCGACCTTCACTTCTTTCACCCACCAGATCTAGCTCTCTAGCCAATCCTCTCATCCAATCTGTCAGTGCCAGTGCTGATACCCCGCAGTAGAAATGAAGGGAAGCACATATGAAGAATCCACGGAGGTAGTAGACAAGGGGGGACAAATAGGAATGCATGTGCCCAACAGTAGACTCCCAATGTGGTGACAGTTGACCAATCCCCGGATTCTGAACCGGCCACAAAGCACAGGACATGGGCTCAAAAACCCAGAGTGACCAAAAATGTACAAGACCAGTTGGAACGGGTCAAAAGAAACACCTCAGCCTCAGCCCCATTATTCACTCCACCATTGGCTATTTGGGATACCATTAGTGGACCACTCAGTGAGCTGTTGGACTCAAAGCTGCGCCCAATAATGGATTGACTTAATATCATTGAAGCCGGGCTGGAATCATTGCCCACTTTAGGAAAAGCTTCCATAAACTCATCCAATCATGTACTTACGCTAAGTAGTGGAAAAGAGATAGATCGGGCTATGAATATACTAACTAGTACCCCCCAGATAGGTCAGGAGAAGGCTCATAAGGCTGGCCCAGTTTTGGACAGAAATCAACCTGTCCCACCAGGAGAAGCCAGTTCCACAACCGGGGGTCAAGTGTAATTTCCTGCAACCACAACATCTGTAACTACTACATCTAGGCTAATCCATCAGGATCCGAAACTCAGAGTTTCACGGATCCTAGTAATTCTCCTCCCACCAGTGGGCTGCCCCTACATGGTGGTTCTTTAGAACGCCCCCCACCAGAAAACACGGCAGAATCAACTGCAGCCTCAATGAACAAGGTTATGCATTGGCTAAACCAAAATGCAAGTAGAATTTGGGATTTGTTCAAGGATATTATTTTTGCTCGACGTGTGGGGGATTGATCCACTCAAATGTTCCTCGCCAGGCGACATAATTGTCATAAATTTCAAAAACCTGTAGACGGTAGGGGAAATACTGGAAATGGTGAAATCTGGGATGAAAAGAACCTCCAGCATAACATTTCTCCCCCTTGGCTTCTTTTATAGACACCTCAGTTTGCCAAATAGGTGGGCCAAAGAAAGACAGCAGCATCCACTCAAGGACCAGAGAAAACACCCTAACATTGAGGTTTTAGAAGGGAATAGATTCATGGCGCTTGCCTATCTGGACCAAAATGATTGACTTTGTCCAAAGACCTACCACTCGAATGTTAACACATCCGCTGAAATCATCCCTTTAGAGACGAGAAATGGACTGCAAGAACGGGTCCCCCCCCCCCTCAAATTACAATTATGGCCTGAATTTATTAAGAGGTCAAAAATTCAGCCCCTTCCCAGAATTCCCCCAAGGCATCTACTACTCTCATTTTGCCAGGAAAAGATACTAGTACAGGTGGTTCAGAAACATCAACCACTGCCCTGGACCCTAATTAACCACACATGTCTCCACCGAAGGTTTAAACGCTGCTACCTGGAACGTTGCTGGGGTCCACAGCAAGCTGGACAATCCAGATTGGCTAAATTTCATGTCTGCCTTTGATTTAATTTGTGTGCAAGAAATTTGGATGACACACCTCTTCCACTTAAATGGTTTCCATGTATTATTTCAACCTGCTGTGGCATCACGGGCAGGCAGACCAAGCGGGGGGGTTAGCTACTTTTGTTGATGTATAAATTGCTGACATGCAGGTTGTTATAAAATGGTTGTCATCACAGTTTTTAGTAGCACACATTTTTCTCCCTGGTGAATGGGATATTTTGTTAATGCATTTTTTTAAATAATATCTTCAATGCACAGGCATATAAGGCAATAGAAGATCTTGAAGCACTTTTGGACAGCTTCTTTTGCACTTGAACAGGAAAACAATAGTTCTCTGGGTGGGGGATTTCAAACCGACACTTGGCACCCAGAGTGATATTAAACTATGTGGCTTCTCACGTGAAGATGAGGGTTTGGATAGGGTCCATTTTAGACATAACATACTAGGTGATACTTTAAACTCCCTTATCTCAAAGGTAGATCTCCAAGTCCTTTCAGAACCACGGGCAAATGCCGTTGAAAATATCCCTAACGACATGGGGGGCACCAAGGTGAGCATAATAGATTTTATAATTATCTCAGCTGAGGTTATGCCCTTAGTTATAGCTCACAAAATTAGCCCAAATTGCTTAAGTAATAACAATACCGTGTGTATTACTCTCAACCTAAACATAAATAAGAAACCTCCAGGTAATGGGAAAAACCAGATGTTTAATGAAAATAGGGGCCTGAGGATTAAATGGGAACATGCTACTCTGGTAAACATTACACACAAAGGGGCCGATTCCGTTCTGGCTGGGAAAGCCCTACGGCCGACTGGCGCCTGTAGAGCTTTCCGTGCGACTCGGGCTCCTGGGCTCAGAGCGACAGAGTACGATGCGCTGCAGCGCTGACGGACTCGGGTCGCTCGGAGCACCATTGAAGTCAATGGGAGCCTGGTGTACGTTGCGTACATGGGCTCCAATAGACCAAAAATGCACGTCTCGGACAAGGGTGCCCCCAGTCGCGGGGACGCATCGGTCCCGCCCGCACCGTGCAGGCATGTGTAGGGGGGACACTTGGGACCCCCCCAGTGATCGAGTCATAGGGCTGCGGGTGAAGCGGGGTCCACTACGGACACCCGAAGTCCGCTTCCCGGAGCTTTTTCGAGTCGGTGGCTCCGACTCGTCCGGCTGCTCGACGTGCGCATCGTACTCGGTCGCTCGGAAATCGGACCCATTGTGCGGTGCGCATCGATGAAGTCAGAGTCGTCCGGACGGCGTCGCTGACGGGTACGAGTCGGTCGGAGCGCGAGGCTATCCTCGCATCGTACTTGCTCGCTCGTACAGCGGTACGAGTCGTCCGGAAACTGGGGCTACAAATCGGACTCGCCCGCTACGGATCCCGTTCTGTGCCCTTCTGAGCAAGATCGGAATCGGCCCCAAAATAGTCAGGGAGAATATGGAGGCCATAAATGCTTGTCTGTTAGAGGAGCCCTTGCCCAAGGTGGTATTAGAAGGTTTCAATTATTTATGCACAGCAATTAGAGAAGGCCTGACAACCAGGAAACCATCGAAAGATGCTCCTCTGCATCAATGGTTCAATAACTCATGTTCTGCGACTTATATATGCCTAAGAAAGAACTTAAATAGGTGCTGTCTAGAGGTGAGAAATGCCCGTCGCCTATATAAGGAAACATTACATGAAAGGAAAAGGGAGTTAATGTCAAAAGCTTGGGAGAATTTGTCTACAGCTGCCACCCATAAGAACAGAACAAAACTTTGGGAAATACCAAACCATCCTTTCTTCTCTGACCACAATACTCCCAAAGTGGAAGCCTTGATCCCCGAAGCTAATTGGGTTACTCACTTCACAGGTATCTTCCAGTATCATGGGACTTCCAGGGCATCGTCTATTAAATCCAGAGAACCCCTGGCTATGGACTTAACCCTCGTCCCACTATCTAGCCCCATAACCTTGAATGAGGTAAAAAGGGCTCTAAAAATGTCACACCAGGGAAAGCCCCGGGCCAGGACGAGGTTCCTTTAGATTTATTTAAAACAGGCATAAATCTGTGGCCCCCAGTTTTAAAAAATGTTCTGAGAAGCGCAATGAATCATAGTGACAGGCAATTTTGGTTCCCATTTTTAAAAAAGGGGATACATTTTCTCCTTCCTGTTACAGGCCAATCCCCTTAATAGATGCTACTGCTAAAACTTTGGGGTGGGTAATTCTGGCGCGCTTTAGAATTATGGGCAAATGAGAATAAGATCTTAACCCCTGTACAATACGGGTTTTGGCCCTGTATCAGGACTACTGAACAAGTACTCAACCTGCACCTTATTATTAACAAGTATGTTAAGGCCAAAAAAGGGGGAATCGACATGACTTTTATTGATCTTTCAGGCGCATTTGACCTTGTTAACACGGAAAAACTTTGAGAAATAATGCAGAAAATGGGCTTTGAATTGGACCTTATCACCCTGATAAAACGCCTACATTTTGATTTAAAAGTTGAGGTGCGTTTTGGTCCCCACGGGGTACTAACCCAATTAATCGAATTGTGTAGAGGGGTCACACAAGCTGCATTTTAGCCCCATTCTTATTCCTGATGTATATTAATGGCATATCATAACATCTATTAAAAGCTGGGGCAGATGTACCAAAAGTTGGTGACTTTTCACTACCCATACTCTTATATGTAGATAATGCGATTCTGCTTGCCCGCACGCCCAAAAGCCTCCAGAAACTGCTTGATTATTTTAAAGAGTTCATGGAGGGACAGGTCCTCAAAATAAACCAGTCTAAATCTTACACAATGACATGTGGACCTCCAAATATGAAATCCAGGTCTTTTAGCGTGGGGGGACCACGCTCAGTAAGGCTAAAGTTTTTTATTATTTGGGGTTTAGTTTTAATTTGAATTTAAGATAGAAGGCACATATTTGAATGAAAATCCAACAAATGGGAAGAAATACAGAAGTCATTTTCCACTTTTCACGGATACTAAAGCAAAAATCATTGCCAGAGATGATTATTTAAAACAAAATACATCTCAGCTGCTATTTCTCTCCAGCGTATTGAAAATGGTTTTTTACATAGGCTGCTGGCTGCCCCAAAAAAGGTAGCTAATTTCATTTGGCATGAAGAAGCAGGCCTATCATGTTTAGAGGATCACATAAAACTGACGCCGCTTTTGCTCTGGTTGAAATGTTGGCTAAATCGGGGCGCGAGCTTGACAAGACAGTGTATATCTGATTGTTTGTCCCGACAAAACATGTCTGAAATATTTTAGCTAGAATATGTTAAAACATGCTTTGCTAATCTAGGCCTCCTGGAAATGTTCAATGCACCATTCCTAATTAATGGCCTTGCAAAAAGACACAGTGATGTCGCATTTTCAGGAATTTTGTGTCAGCGAAAAATTATGTAAGATGTTGAATATGAAGACTATGGAAACTTATATCCTGACTGTGACAGTTAAAGGCCTTGAACCATATTAATGTTGGATTGATAACCATTTTAATCGTTTGCTCCTACCACTTTTAAGACTGAATCTTACACACTTTAAAGTGGCCTTCCCCACTCAATGTACCTGGACCCTTGACCTGCCACCATGTCATGGTTATCAAATAACTAGACAATGCACGTTTCTCTTTATTCCGTTTTACACGCCCTAGATTGCTTATCTTAAAACCTTTACTGTGACAAGCTGGTTTTAAAAAGTATTTGATCGCAATGGAATTTTTACGAAGGCTACCCTCGGTCGAAATATGTATTGGAATTCTAAATTTTTTTAAGGACACCATGAAAATAAGAAACCGCTATCAACATCTAAACCTTTAAAAGGGATCCTTTCAGTTACACACATCGGATTCTATAGCTCTTTTTAAAGATTTTAATGAGAGGTCGTTTTAAATTATTTTGACATTTTAATGGTTTGGTCTTATCTTTAAACGTATTTTATAAATTTATACTTTTGAGTGTTGAATAAAGATTTTTGATTGATTGATTGACTAATATTATGCTAATTGTTGTTATATGCTTTAAATAAAGTAATATTTCAATCTACTTTCCTCTTTTTCTTCATAATGTTTGTTTTCATCAATTGCTTATCCTTTTGGGCAGCTTGACACCTAGGGGAAAGAATTTGTGTTGGGGCTTTGCAGTCATTTTGCAATCCCCAAATAATTCTGCTGCTGAATCCATGATATTTCACAGGGTGAATCAGCCCCCTTCTAAAAGGCTTGCCTTCGCACAGGCACAAGCATTGTTTCCAGCTTTCCATGGGGAAGCATATGAGGCAATTGCCTACCAATCATCTCTTCTCTCCATTTGAGTGGAAAGTCCAGTAAGCAGCAAGGTATTTTTGCTGCCTATCTCCTTCAAAGAAAGCGACCAAGATCACAGCATCCCCTGTACAGAGACATATGATGCAAAGTTGGAAAGGGGAGAGTCCCCTTCTAAATAGAATCCCTCCCAAAAGGATTTCTAAACGAGGATGGAGGCAGCACATCAATTCCCGAGCAGGCATATTTTTGGAAGGAGAACCAAAACACTGGTGCATGAATTTCTACATAAAGATCACTCTCCTGTCGTGCGCCCAGAGCTGAATTCCTTTTTGGGAGGGGCAGCATAGGAACTGCGGAAATTCCCTGAACAGGCTTCTGTTTTTTGGAGGGGCACCAAAGCCCTCCTGAAAGGACTCTTCTGCAGACCATAAATCCTTTGTGAGGCCATCAATGTAAAAGGGGGGAGCAGAGTGGGGGTTTTATCCCCTAGTCTCCGCCCCTCAGGTTAACTGAAATGGCCCCTGGGCACTAGGGCTCATGTTGGTCTGGTGGAAAAAATAGAGGTGGAATGGGGATGGAAATTAACTGGCACAAGCATGCCTTTTCTAAGAATACACAGGGGGAGCAGGTCAGGGGATCTACCACTCGTCCTGATCCCAAGAGGAGCTCAGACCTTCTTATTACAGGTATACTTTTCGTCTATAATTGGTGAATTTACTTGACCTGTGCACCATGGATTAGTGTCTGACCCCCTTATGTCCCCTCCCAGAATTCCCTGACATCACTCTGTCAAAACTATCCCATATGTGTTGGTGGCCATGCAGCAGTGGAGTTGCAGATACATATACTACACCTGTATTAAGAATTTTGAACGCACAGTTTGCAACTGAAATTCAAAAAGCGGGATATCTACAGTTTTCATCCCTTGGCTTGCACCCAAGACAGGCACGTTTTATTTAAAAGCAGATGCACATAATAAGCTAAGGATGTGTGACTAGTAAGTACTGCACAACTTCTTCTTACCCATGATGCCTTGCAAACATCTGATATTAGGAAAAAGTCCCAATTTCTCACATTCACGTAGCAGTGGACACCAGTATTTGCTAGCAATCTGCAGTGGGGAAAATTCCCACTGATAAAAATTGTACTTTTCTTGTGTTAGGAGTATACTGTGTGGGACAGGAAAGGAGTAAGGTTGATACCTTGTGCAGTCATGTAGACTTCATATGTGGAATGGCTTCTGTACGTGGGCCCAGCACCAGCTGGCACCCAAGGAACTTTAACAACTCCGGTCGTCTGGGACTGCTAAAGACCAAGGGGAATCCAGCACAGTGCTGTGAACATAGGTGACACCACTTTTTCTAAAGCAGAATTCCCTGCATAGTTCAAACCTTGTCTCAGGAAAAACTTTCTCAGAATTTAGGTGCAGCAAAATATTGTATTTTGTGACATTTGTAAAGGTCCTGCCATATTGCCTTCCCACACATCAGCCAACAAAAATAATACATACATGTATGGATGGGTTTGTCTTACTGGTAATGCGAGGACAAAACCATGTCCATGGTAAGTCATTTGGGGAATGGCTGCAACATTTGTTCACAGGGTCAGCTCATACACATGGTATACTGCTGATCCTCCTAGACATTTATGAAAACTAGAAATAAAGGGGGATCGATGGAGGTGTGCCTCGAGTGGACCCTACCATTTTTTTTTTTTACTCAGTATACATTGCAATCGTCAAATTATGACTAAAAACTCAGTGTCCTCATGATTGTCATGGGGGATGGCTATAGCACTTGGGCTGGAGGTAGGCCAGCACCCTGGGAACCGTACCAAACCTGAGCAGTTCTAAAAACTAGACACCTATGGGAATTCCGTGAAATGTGACTTTGGGGATCCCAACAGTTTTTCTAACATATAATGCACTTTGAACGTCAAACTCTAGCTTAAAAATTCTCTTTAAAACCACTGAAACAAACTGGAATTTATGACCAATGAGAAAAGACCGATCACACTGTGTACCTATCTTTCTCCTGAGAAAAAGAGTACCCTTACCCTACATTTGTGGATTGGCATGTATTACAGGACAGGAATGCGCCAGTACTATAAGCAAGTGAAGTCCACTCTAAGAAGATTACAAATAAGCCTTGAATTTGCTGCCAATAGATCTGCCTTTGATAAATTTTTTCTGATCACAATCAACGAATGCAGAAATATACTTTTTCCATCACATGCTAATAAACACTTTGCAAACGGTTTACATTCAGTATTGATAAAACACATTGAGGGGTTCCTTGAAACTACGGTCAGATCTCTATCTTGTTTGGAAAACACAACAATAATCACTTCCATAAAAGTAACCTGACCAGTACTAATCCAGCCACATTTTGATATAGGTCATAAAACTTCAGTGTTAGTACCCCTTTCAGACTCAGGAAGCGTGCAATTCGTGTTTTGGTGTAAATCTGTTCAGTAGTTTTTGAGTAATTGTGTAATCCATTCATCTGTTTTTGCTATAGCTTTTTGACTCCTCTTTAGTACTCTATCCTGCCCCACAGATGGATCTATATGAAACCTGACATGCCGAAACACAGCAGGATGAACCAAGTGTTAAATGTTGCACAAAATCATCTAATGGTAATGGTGGCACAGACTAGTTTTCAGGACAACTTTGATCTAAATATAACTCTTTACTGTACTTCCTGGTTCGTTGTCAATGTGCTTTCAGCATATGTGCAATTAGCACAAGTGCTAGCTTCCAATGCATTAACATCAGATGCACAAATTGCAATATTGTGGGGCAAAAAAAATGTGCATGATCATTGGTGGGACGGAAACAGGCCCTGCATGGTAAATGGTCATGTACCCCTGCTCTGAGTGCCCAACTGCAGGTGAAACTGGTATACTGAATTTTTGTTTGGCCCTAGAAGCCCACTAATCTAGTGTGTGTGCAAAAGCCCAGGCCTGTCCCTGGTGAGGAGAAAGTCCAGATCCTGTTCTGATACCCAGGGTGGTGCACTTAGCATGTGGGCATAGCACTGCTGTCCATGTATGAAATGTAATTTCATTGTCCATGTTGTTGGTAAGTCACCTAAAGTGGTGGTAGTAGTGTACCTAGTTTTTGGGGATCATTAGTGTGACCAGACCTTTTTCTCTGGACCAAGGAGAGTGTGGCCAACTCACCCCTTTTTGTGTGAAGTTCTGTTGTTATGAGGGTCACAGATCTTTGCTCTGATATCCTGTGTGCATGTCAATTGCGTGCATGTGCAATGAGTGTACATCATGTCTGATATTAGGACTCTGTGTGTGGTGAGAGTCTGAATACAGGGACCACTGGGATCCATTTTGAATAGCCCCTGGTTTAGCATGGCATAAAATGGAGGGTTGAATACAGCTTTCCCAGAAACTGGACATATATGGATTGCATTCCTGTGGCTAGAGGTGGATCAGACACTGAAGTGGGGACGGTGGAGGCAGGGATACCCTTAGATATTTAACAAGGACCTTGTTATCAAAGGGATGCTGATTACTTTAGCAGTTTTTGCCATTAAAGGTGAGGAAATGTCTATACCCGACCTGCCTTCTTGTCTGCTCCTAATTACTCTTTTAGGAAGACCTATAACAGCCAGGTGCAGAGATCTCAGACTTCATTGTGTCTGTGTATCGTATACTCCTAATTGGAGACAGCATCATTGCATTCTGCTGTGAGAGCTATCACCTTAAACAAATCACATTTGAAAGAGAACCAACCCAAATTGGTTCTAATTTATAAATAGATGTTATGTTATGGATATTTGTAGCCAGTGGTGCTTGATGAACGTAAGGTAAAAAACGAATAAATATAGAATGAAATCAGTCCTATATTGCTACTGTCCAGCCGGACAGTAAGATTTAATCAACAGCAATTATGAGAATCAAGCGAAACACAAATACAGTGGGACACAGTCCTGTATCCAAAGACATGAAAGTGAACGCAGTAACAAAAGAAACAAACAAACAGACAAGGCACAGTGCTTGTTTGTAAATGTGAAGGGTTAAACAAGCGCGATAATGAACACAACCTTTACACATTGCATTTAAATAAGTTTGTGTGCAAGGTGTCAAAAAAGTAGACGACGTTTCGATCCCTTTTACACGGATACTGGGATCATCATCAGGACAGAAACAGATAAATGCCTGAAGGACATACAGTCTTTACAACTAAGTACATAATCAAGGAAAAATAAAGAAAAAAGGGAGAAGAAAGGAGAACATAGAGTGAGAGAACGGCAAAAATAGGGAAGCCTCCCTTTATGCAAAGTGCAGACGGCGCAGTGAATGCTACTTGTGTATATGGGCATAGGATGTGAGGAATGACATAGGAATCATGACTTCTGCGTGGGGACTGCAGGAGCAATTATGCCCTGTCGCGTTGGGGGGTGGGGACGCGGGGCGGCGGAAAGTAAAACTTACCACAAGGGTTGTGGCACGAAATCAGGATGAGAAAACCAACGTGGAGGAGAGGACTCCGTGACCGTGTTGGATTCGAATGAGGATTAAGTAAACCTCCGGTGGGAAAACATGGGCAGCAGCGGAGTGTAGGGCTGGCTGTCTAAGGGTGGAAAATGGTGATAAATGCGGAGAAGCATTGGGGCCAGGGGATCGCGAGTGCAGCGTCTCTTACCTATGCGGGGACTGGAAACAGGACAAGCGCGGGGGCTACACACGTGAGAGGACAGCTCGATAGTCTGGAATGGGAGGCGCAGGGGGAAAAGAAGGAGGGGCATTAATACTGTGACCTTTGCAGAAAGGGGTCATGATAACGCAATTAGAGCATCTCTTACCTGTATAGGGACTGGATAACAGTAAAGCCCGTGGCTTTACGGGTGAGTGGGTTTAGCTGCTCGATTACCTGAATAAAGAAAAGGGCCATGAATACGAAGCGAGGAGGGAGCGAGGTGCGATAGGGGACAGCAGGCAGTGGTGGGCTCACCTTGATGCGGCAGTTCCGAGTGGTGCTGGATAGCAGGGGGTCCGGGGACGGTCAATTGCCTTCTGCGCGGTGCTCAATGGCTCAGTGGGCAGACAAGGGCCGAGTGCGCGCCAACCGTTTTAAATACCGCAAGAAAGCGCGCGGGTTGGAGGTAGACTAGGATTGGGATTGCTGGTGGCCATATTGGGTGTGGAGACCGGACTGGGATAGTGCTGGTTTGGATAATCGTGAGGGAATAAAAAGACCGTTTGCAAAGTGAATACGGGTGCAATGCCACACGGAGAGATAGCGGAACAAGTGATTGAGAGAATTCAATTAAAGCATGGAAGATTATAGGGAGAGAAAGAGTATGAATCACATGCTTATTAAGACGTGTGGCAAAGTATGCTTAACATATTTACAATTTACATTTAAACCAGTGAAGGCAAAGAATGTTTCAAGGGGTTTAAAAAGTTGTAACCCGTCAGCCATTACAGTAGGGTTGTCCAATCCTCGTTTCTGTTTAGTCCATTTTTTATACTTTCAGTGCGCAAAATCCATTTGAGTTCCTCTTTATTCAACAGGATGCCAACATCTGCACCTCTAGGGGGAGGCTTGACCACACTGATTATTGTCCATTTGATGTCATCTTCATTGTGGCCCGCATTGCCAAAATGTTCAACGAGAGGGGCATTGGGCGTTTTACAGCGGATCCTGCTGCGATGCTGGCAAATCCTGAGTTGTGCTTTTTGAGTTGTTTGTCCTATGTAGATTTTTGGACACGGGCATTGAATTACATAAATAACATTACATGAATTGCAGTTGGTAAAACATTTTGATTTTATCTTAACATTGTTAAATGTGAATTCTTTGCCTTCAATGGTAAGATCACGTACGCTACAATTGCCACATTCGGCATGCCCTATCAGGGGGACGAGCCCCCACAGGTCCTTTAGTGTGGATGCAGGTCTATGGTTAGGGAGAGCCGCTCTGACAAGGTGGTCTTTTATATTCTGACTTTTGCGAAATGCGAAAAGTGGACGTTCAATTCTCATGGTCCCGGCATTAAGTATCGACCAATGTTTCAGAACACACTTTCGAATGGCATTTGAGACTGGCGAAAAGGTGGTTACGCATACCATGCGATTTTGGTCGGTCTTGGGTTTGGGGGATAGGAGGATATCCCTGGGGCAATACCATGCCCTTTTGAGTACAGTGCGTACCAGTCGTCAGGGGTATCCACGAGCTAGAAGCTTGGTGGAAAGGACAGTGGCTTCATGGGAGTAGTCTTCCTTGAGGAAGCAGTTACGCCTGATGCGCAGGAATTGCGAGTAAGGGAGAGAGTCACGTAAGGCGCGTGGATGGTTGCTTTCATACTTAAGTAGGGTGTTCCGTTCCGTGGGCTTTCTGTATAATCTGGTGATTAATTCACCGTTAGAGTGGTGGATGTTGAGATCAAGGAAGGGGATGGAGGATCTACAGTGTGTAAGGGTGAAAGTAAGGCCATGACAGTTATTGTTGAGCCAGTGTAGGAACTGGTCAAGGTTATCTTCGTGGGCATGCCAAATGAGAAAGATGTCGTCAATGTATCTTTTCCATATGGTTATTCCAGATTGAAAGGGATTGTTGGGGGTGAGAATTTTAGACATTTCAAGGTGGTCCATGAAAAATATGGCCAGGTTCGGTGCAAAAACTGCGCCCATGGATGTACCCTTCACCTGTTGAAAAAATTCGTTGTTGAAGGTGAAAAAGTTTCTTGTAAGGCAGAGCTCGAGCAATTGTAATATAAAAATGGTGGGTACAGCGTGGGGACGAGGTCTTAAATTAAGTGTGTGTTCAATGACCAGTAATGCCTGAACCTGTGGTATGTTCGTGTGCAAGGATTCAACATCCATTGTACACAGAGGGGCCGATTCCGATCTCGGTCGGAGGCGCACCCAATACCATTCGGTCGGGAAAAAAGCCATGCGAATGCCTGTTTCCCGACCGATCCGTACATCATACCGAACGAGTAAGTACGATGCGCACAACAGCACAGAATCCGGCCGAGTCGTACTCACCCAATCCAGGTCCTGTTCTCCGACCGAGGCGAATCCGGAAACGCAGAATTGAGTCGCACGGAAGGGAAAATGCAGCCCCGTCCGGCCGAACAAGTACGATGCGCTTTCCGTACGCGCCGAACCCGTCGCTACGTCCGGCACGTCAAAGCTTCCGGGAGAGGCGCACATAAGCTCCGATTCGCGCCACAACACGATCCACGGCTACGAGGCGAACACGCCAGCGACGAGGATGACGCGAAGCAACGAGAAAGACGAACGACACGAACCAACCATGAATCCCTTCGTCCCGATCCTACCAATATTCTACATTTACTACCGGAACAGGCACGGACGCGTACGGCGCAGAAGGTAAGTCAGACACCAACCACAAAAACATACAACACGTACACGACACATCACACACACACAGAGGGATGCAGAATTTACTTACACCAGCAACAGCAGCACCATAGGGGCGGGATGCCCATCACCAATGCCACATATGCACACAGGGGCCTGGATGCGCACCACCACTACCACCCCTACCCAGGGGGGGCCGGATGCCAACCACTACTACCACCCTTACCCAGGGGGGGCTGGATGTCCACCACTACTACCACCCTTAGCCAGGGGGGTGCCAGATGCCTACCACTACTACCACCCTTAGCCATGGGGGTGCCAGATGCCCACCACTACTACCACCCTTACCCAGGGGGGGCTGGATGCCTACCACTACTACCACCCTTAGCCATGGGGGTGCCAGATGCCCACCACTACTACCACCCTTACCCATGGGGGGCTGGATGCCTACCACTACTACCACCCTTAGCCAGGGGGGTGCCAGATGCCCACCACTACTACCACCCTTACCCATGGGGGGCTGGATGCCTACCACTACTACCACCCTTAGCCAGGGGGGTGCCAGATGCCCACCACCACTACCACCCTTACCCAGGGGGGGCTGGATGCCTAGCACAACTACCACCCTTACCCAGGGGGGCTGGATGCCTACCACCACTACCACCCTTAGCCATGGGGGTGCCAGATGCCCACCACCACTACCACCCTTACCCAGGGGGCTGGATGTCCACCACTACTACCACCCTTAGCCAGGGGGTGCCAGATGCCTACCACTACTACCACCCTTACCCAGGGGGCTGGATGCCTACCACTACTACCACCCTTAGCCAGGGGGTGCCAGATGCCCACCACTACTACCACCCTTACCCAGGGGGGCTGGATGCCTACCACAACTACCACCCTTACCCAGGGGGTGCCAGATGCCTACCACTACTACCACCCTTACCCAGGGGGCTGGATGCCTACCACTACTACCACTCTTAGCCAGGGGGTGCCAGATGCCCACCACTACTACCACCCTTACCCAGGGGGCTGGATGCCTACCACAACTACCACCCTTACCCAGGGGGGCTGGATGCCTACCACTACTACCACCCTTACCCAGGGGGCTGGATGCCTACCACTACTACCACCCTTACCCAGGGGGGCTGGATGCCTACCACTACTACCACCCTTACCCAGGGGGGCTGGATGCCTACCACTACTACCACCCTTAGCCAGGGGGTGCCAGATGCCCACCACCACTACCACCCTTACCCAGGGGGCTGGATGCCTACCACTACTACCACCCTAAGCAAGGGGGCTGGATGCCTACCACTACTACCACCCTTAGCCATGGGGGTGCCAGATGCCCACCACTACTACCACCCTTACCCAGGGGGCTGGATGCCTACCACTACTACCACCCTTACCCAGGGGGGCTGGATGCCTACCACTACTACCACCTCTACCCAGGGGGCTGGATGCCTACCACTACTACCACCCTTAGCCATGGGGGTGCCAGATGCCCACCACTACTACCACCCTTACCCAGGGGGGCTGGATGCCTACCACTACTACCACCCTTACCCAGGGGGGCTGGATGCCTACCACTACTACCACCTCTACCCAGGGGGGCTGGATGCCTACCACCACTACCACCCTTACCCAGGGGGGCTGGATGCCTGTCACTACTACCACCTCTACCCATGGGGGCTGGATGCCTACCACCAACACCACCCCCACTCATAGGATGGACAATGCATGACACAACCAGCACACCACAACCTAGGGAATGCAAGAAAAAGACATCCCCCCAACACCATGACAAGCGTGTGTAGACTGTGTCAAATGCCTACAACACTGAACATAACTTTGAACATACAATGTGACCCCCTATCACATGTGCCACACATATATGTGTGTGGCCCCCACAATGCAAGCAGGCCATGACCAATGTGGCAATGGGGTCCAAACCCCCATCATCACAGTGACCAAAAGGTAAGTGTGGGGTCCATAGCTGAAGCACATTTTGAACATTGTGGCAATGGGGTCCAAACCCCATCATCACAGTGACCAAAATGTAAGTGTGGGGTCCATAGCTGAAGCACATTTTGAACATTGTGGCAATGGGGTCCAAACCCCCATCATCACAGTGACCAAAAGGTAAGTGTGGGGTCCATAGCTGAATCACATTTTGAACATTGTGGCAATGGGGTCCAAACCCCCATCATCACAGTGACCAAAAGGTAAGTGTGGGGTCCATATCTGAAGCACATTTTGAACATTGTGGCAATGGGGTCCAAACCCCCATCATCACAGTGACCAAAAGGTAAGTGTGGGGTCCATAGCTGAAGCACATTTTGAACATTGTGGCAATGGGGTCCAAACCCCCATCATCACAGTGACCAAAATGTAAGTGTTGACAAAGAAAAAGCTGCAACTGCCAAACTGCATGGATGATTCCTGGTCACAGAACATAAAACACATCAGTGGCAAAGTAGTGCATGTGTCCCATTGCAACATAGATTGGGGGAGGCAAATACTGCAGTGCAAATAAGACATACCTTTGGCCATGTGCAGACAAACAACACCCATGGGGGCTGACACAGTCAACATTCATCAATGACACAATGACAGAAGTGACCATCAGAATGCAGACCCACATATTTGCACCAATGGGCACACAAATGCAGATACCCTGTGGAGACTGTAGATGTGAGGTGAACAGATACCATACCATGGCAGCAATGGGACACACAAACCATGATCATTGTGCTGACTGATGACCTAGGAGTCCCAGGGACAGCAGGGGAAACCCACCAAACTACATACAGCCAATGGCACACCTAAGATATGCCAATGCAGTGGTGCAGATGCACAAACACAAACAGGCAGACCCACACTGCACATCAAACACAACAGGTGAGGGGGGGGGGGGTGCCAGTGTCCCCAGGCAACCACACAACACATGAGGAGGCCTGAATATCAATCATACAGATGTGCATACAGTGCCACACAAAGGTAACTCATGGATCCAAATCCCCTATGTGGGCAATCAGGCATTGTCAGATGAGAGGGAGCACAAATCACACATATCACACAGGCACGTAGGAACAGCAACTGACACAGCAAGACACAGACACACCACAGCACTACCCCCAGGGCCCCCACAATGTGGTGACCCTGGGCTGCATTACAATCCCACTGTGATGACAAAGCTAAATGTCGTTCACACTGTGAACCACAGTCATGTGTCCTGAGCAACAAACTACCATCACACCTACACAAGCACAAATCAATCAGCATGGCCAGTAAGCCAAGGCCAACATGGAGGCAGGGGTCTAGCCGGGCAACAACTCTCATCTGCACACACTCAACACCACACACCTCGACCTCCAACAATGTGCAGCAGTGAAGCACACATGCACTGGTGACATTGCACATGCACCCATGACAATTCCAGGGTGGTGGGTGGGAACCAAGGTGCAGAAACACATCACACATGGCCACTCAACAAGACTCCTGAATGTCTGACACACTGCACACTACGCTGTACATGGACATGACGGCAATACCATACCAACCAATGGGATCCCAGCCACAGTCACACACCAATGAAGAAGCCAAGGTCACCCACAAAGAACACACATAGACAACAACCAACATTGCAGCCCGGACCCTGAGGAGTGCCAGCAGTCACACACACAACGTGTCACAATCACTGAAAGATAACACAAACTGGAAATCACATGACAGGTGCAAACAACAAGTGCCAAGGGGAAACCTGACTGTGACCCATCTGCGTCTGCACACAAACTCAGCCCTGACAGCAAACACACCTATGGGTGACACCCTGATGACCAGTAATGTGCCATGCACCCACATCACAGAGAACCCAGGGAGAAGACTTTGGGGGAACATAGGTCAACTCAGCAAGCATCACAAACAGGTACAACACTAGGGATCACAGCATGCACAGCAAAACGGAAGTGAACACACAGACATGCTCATACAACACACACCTTGGGCGCAGGCAATGTCACAGGAGTACACACTGCCATGAGGGGACTCCACTCCTGTGTGAGGAAAGCTGTGCCATATGTTGCCTCAGTAGGGCCCCATCATGTCAGCTGAGCACTTGGTCACACAATCAACAATTAGCACCAAATGAAGGCTCCTGTCACATCAGCCTGGTCATGGAAGTGCCAACGAAATCATCAGCACAGATCCAACACACTTGTATAGCAATGTTGCACTGACAACACAGATGAGTCCTTCCCCATTGATGCCCAAACCTGCATGTCCAGTGGAGATGGCCACACGGTCAGGGAAGTAGACGAATTGAACAATGGCAGGCACAACAGATGTGCAGGGGTGGAAGCCACAGATGTGAAATTGCTAATGTAAGTAGGAAATCCCATTGCCAAATACTGAACACATGACACCCTCAGATGCTGCTATGGATGACATGGATACACCACAGGATAGGACACATTCCCCCTGGACCACATGTGTTCCTGCACAGTAACACTTCATTATCATGAGACCAAATATCACCATCACTGCAGCAAGGGCATGGTTAGCATCATCAACAACATGTACATCAGAAGCATAAGCACTAGAGAACAGAAAGTTGCTTTATTCAGCATATGTGTGTTTAAAAGTGAAAGTCCAGAAAAAACACAAAGGCCAATGGCCAGTCCATTGTCAAAGTCCAAACAGGGTGACAGTGGCAGATGTCACCCTACGCATGCCTGCACTGCACAAAACCAGGGACAATCCACTAGGAGGGGCAACCGGGGGGCAGGCCAGGCACCGCAGGGACAGGATCAGGGCTCACCAGGAGGAGGCAGGGAAGGGGTGGTGGGTGCTGGCGAGCCACTGACAACTGCAGTGGAGGTGTCTGACATGGTGTGTGCCGGCACAACTGGGGGGCATGACTCAGATGTTGTGGGTGCCGGCACGACTGCAGTGGACCCTGCAGATGGAGTGGACAGGTCCGCCACTGCAGTGCCCAAGTCAGACAGGGTGGTAGTGGACTCCACTGCAGTGCCTACCACCAGGGGAGGAGAATGGGGAACAGGCAAGGTGGGCTGGACAGAGGGGAGGACACCCTCACCACATCAGTGGCACAGACAAGCGCAGCGGGGGTGTGGTGCCGGGAGAGCAAGTGGCAGGGGGAGAAGGCCGGATCCTCTTGGGGATGGTATATCTGTGGGTGGGGGAACCTGGGGCAGGGTGTGGTGGGGGCACCTGTGGAGTGGGGGCCTGAGGGATGGAGGAAGGAGACCTGGTGCCTGAGCTGCAGGGCGGCGGTGGGGTCTTGCTCTTACGACTCCGGGGGACTTGCGGGTGGGGGCCTCAGTCTGTCTGCGCCTGGGGGAGGGTGTCCAGGGGCGAGGGGCACTCTGCTCCGTGTGGGTGGGCTTCCTCTTCCCCCTGAATGCTGTATCAGCTGGATCGGAGGGGAAGAGGCCGAGGTCACTGAGGAAGAGCCGCTGGGTCTTTGGGGTTGCAGGTGAGGCAAGGGAGGGTGCTTTGGAGGGAGAGGCAACTGAGGACTGCGCAGTGCTCGTGGATGCGTGTGTGTGTTCCAGGGCCCCATCCCCTGTGAGTCTGGTTTCAGTCCCCTGACTGTGCGTGCGTGTGCGTTTTGTTTGTGGCGTGTGTGTCTGTGTGCTGGACGTGTGTGTGCTGGTGTGTGCCTGTGCCGGTGTGTGTGTGCTTGGGACGGGTAAGGTGCTGGGGAGTGTGGATGGAGCAGAGGCAGGAGGGGTGAGGGACTGTCTGAGGAGGGACACTGCTGCCGTCAGGGAGGAGTCCATGGACCTATTGCCCCTCTGTAGGTCAGACATGCCCGATGAGATGCCCTCCATGAACGACACCAGCTGAGTCAACAGAGCGGTGTGCGCATGGAGGACACTCAGCATGGCTGTCTGCCCTACATGGAGCTGGTGAAGGAGGTACACAGACTCCTCACTCAGGGCAGCAGGGGACACAGGGGCAGGGGGTGCGGTGCCTGGCCCAAAGGAGACACGCTCCCGAACATGGGAGCCTCCACGGACCTGGGGAATGGGAGCCGATGGGAGGGCGGTGGTGGTGCTGGTGGTGGCGGGGACAGCAACACTAGCTGGGGTGTGGTGGCTGCTGACACCCGCCTCCATAAGGGAGTCATCCTCCGAGCCGCTGTGGTCCTCAGCTGAGGTGGATGCTGCTGAGGACTCCTCGGTGTGGCTCCCCTCGCCCTCTGTGCCACTGGGTCCCTCCGACCACTCCTCGGCTGCTGACCCAGTCTGGCTCTCCGGCTCCTCCTGGTCCGTGGAGCTGTCCCCTTCCGTGGCCGTGGATGTATCTGCAAACAATGGGGAAACAGACAGACATCAGTCACCTGCACCAAACGCACACACCACTGTGAGCACAGCACATTACAGAGCAAGCCCTGGCATCATTAGTTGAACATTGCTAAAAGTGCCCTAACTGAACAGGAGAAGCCAATTGTCAGTCTGATGCCAACCATGGCACTCACATCCCACATGGCCTTGCACCCATCTGTCTGGTGTCTGTTGGATAGCAATACCCCAGTGTGGACACATGCACCACCTACACAGTAGTTGGACAGTGCAGAGGACACGGTGTAGCATGTGGACATGCACACATCACAACTCTTGCCACTGAGTCAGTACAGGTTTCCGGATGAAAGGGATGCCCAGAGTCAAATAGGAAATGCATGTGATGCATACCAGCGACAGACACCATGATGCACCCATGTCCTGATAGCCATCGCCACAATGGTGTGCATGTAGCACATGTCACTCCCCTGCAGGATCACCAATAAGTAGACACATGCCATGGCGGAGGCATGACTGCTAAGTCATACATCACTGTCTCAGTGATGTATGACTTGGCAGCCAGACAACAACACTCTGCACTGTGTCACAATAGTAGGTCATGGGGAATGCAAGTCCTGGAGCTGCACAAGTGCACATGTACATCCCCCACACAACACATCATCTTAACCCTCATCTGTCCAGGTCATACCGATTGGACATATGGGAGACCTGTGACACTACCCTCTGAACCTGAGCCCCTCACAATCTGCTGTGAATGGGAAACAGCTGCCTGAACTTCACATTCGCATACCCCAGTCTGCACGGGCAGCTGATCAAACACCTATGTGACACACAAGTATCGTCTCCTATGGTCACATCTCCAGTGGCATGCTGAGCCCCTACCGAGAAACACCCCAGCAGTCCTGGCAACAAATCCACAGCACACTGACACAGAGGCAGACACCTGAGGGGTCAAATCACTGCGCACAACGTGTCAGCTGATACACGGGAGTGGGAGTACAGGTGTATTGGATGGGCTGGAGTAGGCATGACTGTCCTGCCCCACATGAATGAGGGATGAGCCCTGGACAGTGGATAGCTGGCTATGTATGTGTGACACACGTAATCTGCACACTCCTGGGGCCCAAACATTGTTCCCACCCGCTGCATGGGTGTGTGCCAGATACCCCAGGCACATGTGGTGGCTCAGCTCAGCAAGTGGACCGCATATCAAAGCAACACGCAGATTACATGTCCGAACACAGGCGTTGTGTGAACAATGGACCCACCCATGATGCCCACAACAGAGTTAGGGAAACAGATGCTGTCCCCCACCTTGAGTGAAGCAAACTGCAAGGACACAGTCCCAAGTGACACAATTCCCTGAATGTAAGGGCCACACCTGGGTATCAGATGAGGAGTGGGCAGTGCACAATAGAGGGACATGGCTCCTGGACAACATGACTGCTGTACTGTGGCAGTTGAACCAGGCCAGAGGAGGGCACATAGCATGTAATACAGAGTTCACAGTGCAGTCTTTGACTCACCCCCTCCTTGCTGCTGTCTGGCCTTCAGCTGCCCATCCAGGTCTGGAAACACCACCGCCAGGATCTGGAGCATGTGGGGGGTCAGGGTCCGTGTTCCGCCCCTCCTGCGAGGAGGTGACAGCTTCAGCTGGACCCGTGCAATCCTCCGGGTCCAGCCCCGAAGGTCCTGCCACCTCTTCTGGCAGTTGCGGATCCGGCGCTTGTAGACCCCCACGGACCGGACAGCCCGGACGATGTCCTTCCAGATCTCCTGCTTCCGATGGGCATTAACCTGTCAGGATGACAAAGTGAAAAGGCCATTACTACACATGCAACATATCCGTGCATGACACAGTTGTATATACATGTCTCAATCACAGGGGCACATGATGTACACAGGCAGTGCAACGCTGCCCATGGACAGTTTGCCAGAAGTCACTACATGGTATCATTGCATGGGAAGTAAAACCTTGTTCAAATGCACTGTCACTGCACCATACCTGTCCAGTGCATGTCACTACACACTATGGGGGTGACAACTACTCAGTGAGCCTGCTAGCCAGTGGCGTGCAGACTTTCAGCCTTGCTAGTCAGACAAAATGCACATTCAGAAAGGCAGTGCACAGAACACTCACCTGCTCCCCTGGTGTCCCATACAGCTTGCTGTACTGTGGAAGTAGGCTGTCCAGCAGGGCCTGGTTCTCCTCAAGGCTGAAGGCTGGGGCTCTCTCCACAGTACGTGCCATTGCAGGGTCCAGAGGGGGCAGAGACAGCAGCAGTGCAGTGGCAGATGTCGTCCTGGAGCATGTAGTGCAGGCAAGTGAGCTCTCAGGGGAACAGCCAGCAATATATATGTGCTGCAGAGGCAGATACTGTCCCATGTGTCCAAAGTGATAGGTCCAAGTCGTTTGCATCTTCTGAATCTGGCCAATCCATGGAATAGCAGCACCAATACACGCCCACAGCATCCTTCAAATCTTCAACTTCATGACATACATGATTTTGCAACATTGTTGTGGGTGACCAACTGAATTTCCAGCAACCGACTCGTTCGAATTTCGAAAACGCGTCCGTTGCCAGGCTAGGCCATTGTCAATGGGTGCGCACCGATCGGTCCATTGCTGTTCAACGCGTACAGGGGTACAACGCGTACCCGCACACATTGAATGCAATGGGCCGGCCGGGTGCACCGATCGGTCCATTGCTGTTCAACGCGTACAGGGGTACAACGCGTACCCGCACTCATTGAATGCAATGGGCCGGCCGGGCGCACCGATCGGTCCATTGCGGTACAACGCGTACAGGGGTACAACGCGTACCCGCACATTGAATGCAATGGGCCGGCCGGGCGCACCGATCGGTCCATTGCGGTACAACGCGTACAGGGGTACAACGCGTACCCGACACATTGAATGCAATAGGCCGGCCGGGTGCACCGATCGGTCCATTGCGGTACAACGCGTATAGGGGTACAACGCGTACCCGCACACATTGAATGCAATGGGCCGGCCGGGCGCACCGATCGGTCCATTGCGGTACAACGCGTACAGGGGTACAACGCGTACGCCGCACACATTGAATGCAATGGGCCGGCCGGGCGCACCGATCGGTCCATTGCGGTACAACGCGTACAGGGGTACAACGCATACCCGCACACATTGAATGCAATGGGCCGGCCGGGCGCACCGATCGGTCCATTGCGGTACTAACGCGTACAGGGGTACAACGCGTACCCGCACACATTGAATGCAATGGGCCGGCCGGGTGCACCGATCGGTCCATTGCTGTTCAACGCGTACAGGGGTACAACGCGTACCCGCACACATTGAATGCAATGGGCCGGCCGGGCGCACCGATCGGTCCATTGCTGTTCAACGCGTACAGGGGTACAACGCGTACCCGCACACATTGAATGCAATGGACCGGCCGGGTGCACCGATCGGTCCATTGCTGTTCAACGCATCCCTGTACAAGTGACTGGCATATGTCACCATGCCTGTCTCAGATGAACATATGCCAGCCACAGATAGCTCCCAGGGAGTGAGGGGCACACCTACAACACCACAGCCTGTCCAAACTGTATCATAAGGCATGTAAGGCTGCATTTCCTATTGTGTGTATGTTGGTGTACATGTTGTCCTGTGGGTGTCACCTGGGGGCAGCCACCCCCAGGCTGTGCACGTGTTCATGGGGACAGGATCCTGGGTGTTACGTGTACATGACCACTGTGATGTGCAACTGTTCATATCTGTGCATGTGCCATGGTCACATTTCACGGTGGTGTATGTGTATGTCATGTCACATACCCCGTGAGTCCCATGTGGGACGGTATGTTTGAGCCAGGGTGTCCCAGTGGCACAATAGTGATGGTCCTCCACAGTCTGTGTGCATGTAGTGTTTACAATGTCTCTGATTTCATGTGCACAATGGGAGACAGTCTCCACATCCACGTTGTGTGTGCATGGACTTTGATGTTGTGCGTGTGTGTGTCACAGACGTCCATGTCTGTCCTGCAGAGGCAAGTGGAACCACTACCTGTGGGGGTCATGGTTGTTTTGCTGTGGTGTATACCTGATACTCCATGTAATGCCAGTGTCCATGTGGCAGTACAGGGTCCCTGGGAATGTACCTGTCGTTGAGCTGTGATGCCTGGGGCACATCTGTCCTCACATGTCACTGTGGGGGTGATTGTGACATGGCAGCAGGAGATGGGAACTGTGACACGGCCTCATGATATCCAATGGGCCAACCTGGGACTTATTGATGCCACTTGTTGAACCGTGATGACAGATGTTGGCCATGTATGTACCATACATGTCCTTACGGAACTGCACACTTCATGTAGTTGTGCCTCATAATGATGTATGATGTGATATTGAGTGTGTTCAATGCCGCATATGTGGGGTGACTGACAATCTTGCTTTCTTCTCCTCTGCACTGCAGGGCTCCTGCTGTCCATCGACCATTCCCAGACCTGGCAACGATGGTGGAACGGGACAGCATCCGACAGTACCGCTTCACCAGGCAGCTGATTGAGGATTTGGCAGTGCAGTTGGCCCCACATTTGCAGCCTGGCCGGCCGTATCCTACAGCGCTGACCCCCAAGGTGAAGGTGATGGCAGCCCTACACTTCTTTGCCACCGGTACCTTCCAACATACTGTGGCGACTGCTGGTGGGATGTCACAGACCATGTTGAGCCGTGTGCTCCGCGATGTTTTGGAGGCAATGTTGCTATACCTGAACCGGTACATCTATTTCCCTAGACTGCAACGACTCACTGACGTGAAGAGTGACTTCTATGCCCTGGGGAGGATGCTGCATGTCATTGGCTCCATTGATGGGACACATGTGGCTTTGGTACCACCACAGGCCCAGGAGCAGGCCTACCGTAACCGCAAGCACTACCACTTGGTCAATGCACTGGTGGTGTGTCTTGCAGATATGACCATCTCACACGTGTGTGCCCGTTTCCCTGGTTCAGCACACGATGCCTTTGTGATGAGGAGTAGTCGCATCCCCAGGATGATGGCACAGATGCAGAACCAGCGTGCCTGGCTTGTCGGTGTGTACTGACTTTGTGCCATTGTGTTTGATCTGATCTGTAGAATTCCGCCCACTTTTCCAAGTCAGCTAATGTGCACTTGTCTGTCCGTAGGTGACTCGGGATACCCCAACATGCCGTG